>JBAGKK010192851.1:0-22728 GCA_037177015.1 Euceroptres primus | reverse complement strand
CATTTTTAATTTCTATAAAAGGGCGTTAGAACCCTCATTCGCATTACATGACGTCATTATGTATCAAATACCCTTAACTCAACTAAAAATCACTAAATCAAGAAATAAATGATACTCAAGGCTCAAGACGTAAAACACAAAAATAATTTCCCCCGTCTCGCCACGCCCTACTGTCCTTGTGCTTGACAATAAACGATTTTATTATTCTATCAAAACCTCAAAATTTCCAAAATCGAATATAAAAACAAAAGACTTTATGAAAGGGATTTGCTTTATTTCAACTTACCGATATCCAAAGTCGTGTTGCAATCCTTATTAATTTGTAGAATATAACGATTGAGAAAAATCCAAGGTCGAAACATCTAACGAACGTTTTTCCGCGCGATCTACATAGATTTCAGAATCGACAAACTGTCCTCCTGGAGATTCTGTTTTGGAATATCCTGGTCCTGAAACACGTATAAAGAATTGCCGAAAGCTATTTCTTTGGCTTATAATTGTTAAAATCCCGAAAACAGACCGATTTACTGCCTAAAATATAGAAAAAAAATCATTTGCTAACACGTCCCGACTAATCGCCATTCCGACATGAGGGCGAAAATTAGCGAAGGTAGAAAATTCATTATTATGATAAAAATTCACTTAGGTTTTTCGAAATTCTTTGAAATAAATATTCCCCAACAACTCTGATATAAGTAATTCATAGAATTTTAGTGAAATATGATAAAGATTTACCTTTTTGAGCGACGTACCAGGAGCTTTTCCAAAGAGACCCGAGGACTCGTTCTGACTTGTGGAAAAGAAATACGGGGTTTACCGCCACGAAATTTCAAACAGTTTGAAGGAATCTCAGTCTGTATTTTCAAATCGCGACTATTGGAATTTTATGCTTTAATTTGACTTCAAACTCGTTAATTAACTAATAAGGTTGGCTAGAGTCTTTAAATATCACACAAATATGTGCTTTTAGGTTCTAAATGATGAGAATTTTGCAAAAATAAGCAAATTTTAGTCATGTGACCTCGAATTCGTTAATGCGCATGCGTAAGGTTGCCAAAATAAGAAGTGGAAAAATTCAAACATGTATTATTATTTTTGTATAATACATAAAATTAAAGTTTGTTAATTTTTTAAATAAAATAAAATATTTTAGTTATTTTTTAAATAAAATATTTTAGTTATTTTTTAAATAAAATATTTTAGTTATTTTTTATATTATTATTTTTAAATTAGATTTCCTTGGAGAAAATATTTTACATGACTCAAGACCTATTTATTACATTATATATAAATATAAATATTGACCGAAAATTAATTTTACTTTAAACAAATGTTGATTTTGCTTTAACGTTTTTTTAAATGGTGTTGTAAAAACGAATTCACAGTTTATTTTACTGTAGTATTTTTTTTCTGATTCTTATAAAGATGTAATTTAATTTTAATTTATTTTCAATTTTGCTACAACATTTTAAAGATTTTTTTAAATTCATATTGCTTTAGAACTTAATAAAAAATTGTCACCTAGTAATAAATTTCAATAAAATTAATTTGGTAGTTCTGAAGGTTCATAGATTTTTCAGATTTAATAATAATTTAATAATAATTTCAGGTATACGAAGTTAGGCTTTGCAAGTAACAAAGAGCCTCAACTTGTGATACCTTCTGCGATAGCTATCAAAGAAACAGCAAAAGTTGGCGACAATAGTGCAAGGCGTGTTACGAAAGGGGTTGATGATCTCGATTTTTACATCGGAGATGAAGCTTTCGAAGCTACAGGGTACGCTGTAAAAGTGAGTAAATTCTAATATTATAAATTAAGTAAATTTTGATGTATTTTTCACTCCCAGGAAATTGAAGAAAACAATCCAAAATTGCAAAAAAATTGATAGATATAAAAGAAAATTGAAGAGAAAATTAAGTAATCAAGATTATTCAAAGCAATAGTCAATTTAAAAGAAATGAAGTCAATTTTAATTTAAAATATGTTTTAAGAAATTAGTTTTCAAGCAAATTATTTGTGCATTAAATCAATTATAGTTTTTCTTTTTCTGCAGTAAATAAATTTTCTTTCCTAAAGTAAATAAATATTTTTTGCTGCAGTAAATAAATTATATTTCTTTTCTTTTTCAGTATCCAGTGAGGCATGGCCTCGTGGAAGACTGGGATCTTATGGAGCGGTTCCTTCAGCAGTGCATTTTCAAATACCTCAGGGCTGAGCCAGAAGATCATTATTTCCTATTGACTGAGCCTCCTCTCAATACTCCTGAAAACCGAGAATACACTGCCGAAATTATGTTCGAATCTTTTAATGTTTCTGGACTGTACATAGCTGTACAAGCAGTGCTTGCTTTAGCTGCTTCGTGGACAGCAAAGAACCTAGAGGAAAGAAGTCTAACGGGCATCGTCGTCGACAGTGGCGATGGAGTTACCCACGTTATTCCAGTGGTACTTAAATGATTTTATTTAAACCTGAAATTAACATTTATATGGGTCATTCCAAAGATTTTTTAAAACTTAAGCCAAAATTCTGCGCAACCATGACAGCAATTTAGCTGGTGATTTTTTTCCTAATGGTAGGTGCCCAAAAACCGACAAAAGTGAAGTATTAGATTTTTCGATTTAAAACTTTCTGAGAAATTTTTTATTGAAATTTGAGTTTTTCGTGAATTTTGCGTTTCTTTTCAAAGCTTCATAAAAAATGTAATTTATAACCGATTTCAATATTTAATGGTCGAATTTATTCGTGTCAGAGAGTAGTTTTTTTTAAATCTAAATATCTATTTCACAAAAATTCAAAAAGCTGCCAATTTCTAATTTTCAGGTTAAGCGATCTCGCTTTTGCATGAAATTATAAGGTACATTATACTTAATGAAAATTTCATGAAAATAATTCTAGTAAAGCCATTGGTTATCTCTGATATAAATATTTATAAGGCTAAAAAATATATTTTTGATCAAATTTGCAAATCCTAATTTTGTATATGATTATTACATATAAATTTACACATTCAACCTTGTACAAAAATAGCCTCACAGATGCTTTTCTGTGAATTTTAATTTCAGGGATACAGTGAATTTTTGAAATCACCTCTATTTTCGCGGTTTACATGATTTATTTTGAAAAATATTGCTTTCACAGAAAAATATTCTACAGAGAAAATGTGCATTTTATGAAAATACAACTTTTTTTAAATTAAATTTTTTGGGAAAAGCATTATTTTTTGATAAAATCAGTCGTAAATGAAAATTACCCTGATTTTTCATACTTTCGGTCAAAAAACGAACTATGCCTTGAAAAGTTTGCATTTCAGAGAAAAACATTGCACAAAAAAAATGTAGATTTCAATAAATTACAAATTTTTTCGGGAAAGCGTTTTTTATGTAGTCGATAGCTTAAGAGTGACACTAATTTTTCCGATGAAAAAAACATTCCTTGCAGTTTTTCTCATTTACCGAGAAAGGTGTTAAGTCTTCATAATGCACTTTTATGACAGGCTTAAAGACCTTGACAAATCACAAATATTTTGTGTAAAACATTTTTCTCTTTAGTCAATAGTTTTCTAAAAAAATCAATTTTGATTTTTACAATTTTTTGACTTTCGGCGTTTTTTTGTATTTTTTCGTGAAGAAGGTTTAGAAAAAATTCCAAATAAAAGTAAATTATAATTTTTTATTTTATCCGAATCGATAGAATGCGTGTGTGTTAATAAAACCCAACAGTTTTTTGCAAATAATACAAGCCTTTAAGTGCTCGTAAGGGCTTTTGACATATTTTTTTCAATCGAGAGTGGTTTCTTGTGTAAGTTTTTGCTCCGAACCCGAATCTGACTTCAGAATTGCCATCACTTTAGAATTCCGAGTTAAATAAAGTTAAAGTTGTCAAAAATGACTATTTTGGCCGTATTCGTAAAGTCAACATTAAAGTCAACGTAAACATAAAGGACCATTTATTATCTGTAAAATGAATTTTTGTTTGCAGTGAAATGATTTTTTATCGCCAAGATATTTAGGTTTAAAGTTATGAACTTTTGACATTTAACGCATAGACATTCTATCGATTCAGATAAAATATAAAATGATAATTTACTATTATTTGGAATTTTTTTTCTAAACCTTCTTCACGAAAAAATACAAAAAAGCGTCGAAAATCAAAAATTTTTAAAACTCAAAATTGATTTTTTAAAGAAAACTATTGAGTGTAAAGAAAAATATTTTAAACAAAATATTTTTGGCATTTCAAGATCTTTAAGCCTGTCATAAAAGTGCATTATGAAGACTCAATACCTTTCTCGGTAACTGAGAGAAACTGCAAGGAACTTTCTTTTTCATCGTAAAGATTAGGGTCACTCCTAAAATATCGACTAAATAAAAAAAATCTTTGCAGAAAAAATGTGTAATTTATCGAAATCTACATTTTTTGTGTGCAATATTTTTCTCTGAAATGCAAACTTTTCAAGGCATAGTTCGTTTTTTGACCGAAATTATTAAAAATCAGGGTGATTTTAATTTATGGCTGTTTTTATCGAAAAATGATTTCTCCAAAAAATGATGTTTGCAAAAAAGTGGTATTTCTCTTCAGAATATTTTTCTGTAAAAGCAATATTTTTCGAAATAAATCATAAAAACTGCGAAAATAGAGGTTACTTTAGCTGTTAAGTCGATGTGAAAATGGCAAATTTGATCAAAAATAGCTTTTTTCGCCTTATAAATATTTATATCAGAGGTAACCAATGGCTTCACTAGAATTATTTTCATGAAATTTTCATTAAGTATAATGTACCTTACAATTTCATGCAAAAGCGAGATCGCTTAACCTGAAAATTAGAAATTGGCAGCTCTTTGAATTTTTGTGAAATTTACTGAATTTATACACAATTTTGAAAACGGTCCTAGCTTGCATTTTTGGAAATACGTCTAAGGTAAATATTTTTCCTAAAACTTCTCTCTGAAACGAATAAATTCAGCGATTAAACATTAGAATCGGTTATGAATTAAATCTTTTATGCAGGTTTGAAAAGGAACGCAAAATTCACGAAAAACTCATTTCAAAAAAAAAATTCTCAGAAAGTTTTGAATCGAAAAATCTAATACTTCGTTTTTGGCAGTTTTTGGACACCTACTATTAGGAAAAAAATCGCCAGCTAAATCGCTGTCATGATCGCGCAGACGATTTAAAAAAAAACCTTTTTGAAATTACCCATATTTATATTTATATTCAAAAGTTATCTTCTAATATATTTATCTAAAATAATTTAAATATTTCCTAAATACATAATAAAATACTTTTCTTTACAGGCGGAGGGTTTCGTTATAGGAAGTTGTATAAAGCACATACCAATCGCCGGTAGAGATATAACGTATTTCATTCAAAGTCTTCTGAGGGAACGTGAAGTAGGAATTCCGCCCGAACAGTCGTTAGAAACCGCGAAGACGATCAAAGAAAAATATTGTTATATTTGTCCCGACATTGTGAAAGAATTCGCAAAGTTCGACAGCGATCCTAGTAAATTCCAGAAGTACGACGGCGTCAACAATATTACGAAGCAACCTTTCACCGTCGACGTCGGTTATGAAAGGTTTCTCGGACCAGAAATTTTTTTCCATCCAGAGGTGAAAAATCAGATGTCTTCTGCAAACAATCCCCACTGAAATTAAAAATCTGACAGTATTCAATAATCTCTTTCCTTTTTCAGTTTTCAAACCCAGACTTTACAACACCGCTCAACGAAATTGTCGACGATGTGATTCAAAATTGCCCCATAGATGTTAGGAGGCCTTTGTATAATAATATAGTCTTATCGGGCGGATCCACAATGTTCAAAGACTTTGGAAGGCGACTACAGCGAGATATTAAGAGGACAGTCGACGCCAGATTAAAGCTGAGTCAAAAACTCAGCGGTGGACACATTACGGTAATTAAAAATCTGATCATTTTAAAAACAAGACCTTCAAGATTCTCTAATTTTTGAACATGAAAAGGATCCCGCCCCATTTATTTTGAAAAAAAGGTCTCGGTCAATTTTTTTAAGATTCTTTTATCTTGTAGTTCATGAAAATAGAAGAAATTTCCCGAAAGGATTTTGTCGGATTATGACCAGTTTTTTTGGTGCCAGGTCCTTTGAATACTTTTCGAAGTTAAATATTGTTTTTTTGCTTCAGCCAAAGCCAATAGACGTCCGTGTTTTATCGCACCACAAACAACGTTGCGCAGTGTGGTACGGTGGTGCATTGTTAGCTAGTGGTCCAGAATTCTACCGAGTTTGTCATACCAAGCAAGCCTACCAAGAATACGGTCCAGGAATTTGCCGCTACAATCCAGCCTTCCGCAGCATGATATAAGGAAAAATAACGCAGAAAAGTGCGTTAGCTCGAGCAATCATTGAACGTTGACCGACCTACCTAAACGAATTTAATCGCATTTCGTTTGTTCTGCATTTCGCGAAACTACCGACCGTAGTCCAGGAACAATCAAACGGATCACTAAAATCGTGCAATTAATTCTTACGTAAAAACTGCCCAGAGTATTAGTGAACGCACAGGAAGTCTTACATCATGATTCATGATACTAATTGATGATTTAATCAAGTAACAAATCGAAGCCTGCATTTAAAAGAGGGACTTTAGATAATCAAGGTATTATTATTAATTAATATTGCTACATGAATGACTAAACTGATAAGTGAACTATGGAACGATTGTATAGAATCTGTACATACGAAGCGTGTGTTAAAAGAATCAACTTTTTGAAATAATATCTCTGTTTTCAACAACCTAAGAACTCCTCATGATTTCTCAAAGAGCTGTAAAAAGACAGGCGCGTTTCCCATTGCGTGGGTGTTGCCAAAACTTGTTACTGTAGTTAGGATTCTTTAGAAATAAGACTAGATACTTACATTTATTAAAACTGTTATATTACAATCTTGAATTTCCTGCTTTCAAAATTACAATGATTCAATCTTCACGGAGACGGATTCGAGCGTACTTTAAGATATTATGATTTCAAAAAGCACCTTACGTATTTACACTAAATCCATAAATCTTTTTAGAAATCTTACTTAGTTTAGAAAGCTAAACTTTTAGAGTTATAATTTTCTAAGGAAGCCGAAGGTATGTGTATCTCTTAGGCATTTTCACCAGGGTCGTCTCTGAAAAAAAGCGTTGTCAGAATTAAAAAAAATCAATTTTTAAGTTTAATTTGTAATTTAAAATAATTTTTTAATTAGAAGTCTAGTAATGTAACTTACGCAGCCAAAAAACCATTCAAACCGGGCATGTTACCTCCAACGTCCGTGAAGAGGGAGGTAAAAAATAAAGAGAAGATGTTAGACGAAGTGTCGTTTGTCCTTCTTAAAGTTTTTGGGTTAGAGTAAATATTTATGGAATCCAGTGGGGGCAAAGGATCATGAGATAAAATTGGACCGCTGTTTGGAGCCTGCTGAGTCTGCAAATCAAAGAATGTTCAGAACTTCTAAACTTGAGGAAATTTAAAAATAATTTTTAAAATACAATTTTTATAAACCTCTGTAGCGGCGATGGTGACGCCTTTTAGATCCGAAACAACAATATGTCTCAGTATGTTCCTTGGTAATTTTCCTTGATACCGTTTTCCGCGTTTTGATTGGTAAAACTTTGCAACCTCGTCTTTGGAATCGACTCTATCCAAAACGGCGTTTACTTGTTTTTCGAGCCAGGGCAAAACTTCGGCTTCTTTCCACACGTGGAAGGATCGAGTCACGAATAAATCCTGCAACTTTTCTAAAGAAGGTGGAGTAGTACTGGCAGCTTTACTATTAAAAAAGTCATGACCTTGAACCTGTGAATATAATTTAATAACAATTATTACTTTTTTAATTTTAATTGAATAACAATTTAAATTGAAATTTATTATTGATCCAATCTCAAGTTATTGTTGCTGAAGTTGAATAATTTAAATACCCTCGAATCCGTCTGAACGTTGCATTTATCCAATAGAGGCATTAAAACGCCTGGAAACATGAGAAGTGCATTTTGAAGAAGCTCATCCGCAATTTCTTGCTCTCCTAAACGAAAATGAGCGAGAGCTAAACTGTAGGCAACGTTCGGCAACTGAGTCAAATTTCTTGAGCTTTCCCAGAGATTGCAAAATTTGATAAGCCACTCGTATTCTCTGGCTCTCAGAGCGTAGAAGTCAATCATAAGAACAACGGCGAGAGGATCATCTTCTGGATCCAGGGACAAGAGAAACTTGCAAAGCTCTAAACTGGTCCTGTTAAAAAGTGCAGTATCAAAATTAGTATTCAAATTAAAATTAATCACACTTGGTATTAAAGGTTTGAAAAATTTATGAAGTCATTCTTTTACCTGTAACAAGCTCTTCCACTCACAAACGTAAGATGCTTGAAGAGAACTATGAACAAGGCTCGATTCTGTTGCCTTCTGTAATCCAATCTGCAATTCGCTGTTGTTATATTGAAGAGAGGATGAAACGCATATTCCAGAGTAAATAAAGCTCGTTCAATTAGACGAGCAGCTGCTGCTAAATCCTCGCTGAGTTTGCAGAGCTCGGATAACTGAATGAGAGCATCGACGTGATAAGGATGTTGATTCACCATAGACTGAAATAATCAAAATATTAGTTACAGAAATAGTTGATTTGTACCTCTGGAATCATTTAAAAACATTTTGTAGATTTCATATTTGCTTACAATGATATTTTCGTGGTCTAAGCTTTCAACAGCTTGAATAAATTTCAACTGAGCTTGTCGATAAGAAGGACCGTGTTCATAAACAAAATATTGAATGCCACCTTGCGATTCCAGGGAGCCATCCATTGACATCGAGAGACCTACTTTGGCGATAGGCAACCAACTATCTCGAGGAGTAACCAGCCACGTTTTCTTTAAATGTCCGGTTCGTCTTCTGCTTCTCTGCTTACTGAAAACCAGATAATTTATTCATAAATAATGAAAAAATAAATTTCTCTAATTTTGGCACGAAAATGAGAAATTAAGGTGGAAATTATTTTTAAAGGAACAAACTTTTCTTCCGCTTGGACGGTTTTGCTACCGAATATCCTTTTGAGTTCGTTGAATGGATTTAGATGTCTGTGCTGCACAATCAGCACTTCTTCTTTAGATTTTAGAACAAATGATTTCGAATCTTCGGTGCTTTCTTGGCTGGTACTAGGCATCGGTTCCCCAAGAAGTTTGTTGACTTCTCGAACTGTTCTTTCGATTTCGTCCTCCTCTGAATCGACTTTCGTTACATCGGCGCTTTGTTGAGCATTTTGATTGTGAGTTTTCCGGTGACGTTTCTTTCGTTTGCGCTTTATATCTTCTTTTTGGTCCTCCTTTTGGGTTTTCTCCTCATCGTCCTGACTAGCAACTTCGTCATCGTTACTGTCATCTCGGTCTTCATTTTCAGAACCATTGTTTAACTGAGAATGGGAATGGTGTGATTACAAAAGAAGCTAAATAAATTAACCTTGCTTTCTCAATATAATGCAAAAGTTTCACAATAACAAGGTGTATAGACAAAAAAAGGTTGTATGGATAACTCGAGATTCAATCAATAATTAGAAAATTACAATAAAACAAAATAAAGAAAACAGACTAGCTTATTTGGAGTTTAAACCTGGCAAAAAAAAAACAGAATTCAGAAGTGAAATTTTGGAGTACTTATACCAGTGTTTTGTAATATAGTGAAAAATAATGTCACAGAAGCAGAAACAACTTGTTTTTAATAGATAATGTTATATACTATCTGTAGAATATTTGGCTTTTTAAGTGTGAAAGGTGTAAAATCAGTAAAATAAAAAACCACAATTGACAGGTTACGAACTTAAAAACACTTTATTTGTAAAACTCACCAAGCTGAATGCATTGAAATTTTTTGGCTTAACGTCCCTGATTATTGGTTCATCATTATCACTTGTATCTTCTAATTCATTAACTTTTGGGATTAAATCTGTCCCATAAACTTTTTTCATATATCGTGTGGACATCGTGATTCTCAAACTTTTACACAGCTGTTTTGATCTTCAAAAACAAAATACCGACTGATTAATCAGTTTCCTGGGTTTGGCCAAGTTACGACCTGGTGAACAAAATAATCAATCAAATTCTCGTTAATTAAACTCCTTAATTTTGACAAAAATACACAAAATAGTTGCACTTTTTATATTTTTACATATTCAGTCGGTCATCAAAATTCCGTAAAGGTTTATTCACTCAAAAGAGAGATTTCTTTGTACGCATGTGCAGCAGAATTTCCGACTTTGATTCGTCAATTTCTCTGAATTATCCAATCAAAAAAGAAAACGTCACTTTGTAGATTTTTGTACAGTTTATGAAATTAACTTTATGATTATTATTGTGACAGGAAAATCCACAAGTGCAGGAGTGAGCACTGATAGCCGACAATTTATTTCATTTATCAATTATTAGCGTGTTTAATTACGATTAAACTTTATAGTAATTTCAATTAAAGCTTTTTTACAACTAGTGAAAAGTGAGAAACAAGCAGAAAAGATGGTTCACATCTCTGGAGGTAAGCATAAAAATGTAATCAGTTTCGTCCTACAGGAGTCTTTTTAGTCCGGAAATGACTAGTACAATTTCTTTTCGTGTTTATCTGCTCTTTAATCTGTTCTAGAATCTATAAATTACTCCAAATTTATTGTAAAAATTGTAATTCTTCTGTAAACCCATTTTTAAAACAAAATTTTAGGTTAAAATCATGCAGATTTCAAAAAAATAAATTTTGAGATTTGCAAAATAGCAGTAATTTTGCCAAACTTTGCTTTAATTTTATTGAGAAAACAATTTTTGATATGAGATTATGTTCACAAACACCATCTTATATGTCTTGTACGTTGTACGTTCTTAATAAGTACATATGTATACAATTTTTTCCACATTTAAATACAGAATAAACATATAATCATCTCAAAATTGTGACACTTAAAAGAATTTTGCAAATACATATAGTAAAAAGACCGTACCGTCAAGAAGTCACAAGTCTTGAAAAAGACAAGACTGAAAAGTTATGAAGATGATGCTACTATCTTCGATTCTTTGTAGCTCCGGGAAAATATTTTTATTTTCTGAAATAATGAGTTTGTTTATTTAAAGCACAATGAGTCTACATTATTTGCAGAAGGTATATTTGAATTTCCAGGATTATAAAAAATTATATAATTAGGATATATTGGGGATATCCTTGGCATATCTTGCATTTTAAATATGGGTCATCCTATAAGAATATCCTAGGATGTCCTGAATTATGTAAATTAAGATATCCCGTACTATAAAAATTGGGTCATTATTGGGATATCCTCACCATATTCTGAGATTTCTTTAGGACATTCCAGGGATATCGAGATTTTCGCCCCGTGAGATATCATTCGCGATATCCCTGGGATATCGTAGGAGATAAATGGGATATCCCGCCGATTTCCTTTGCTGTGAGGGGCAATATTTTGTTATCAAAAAGATAACAATGTATCCAGAAAATTTACATAATAAGTAGACTTATTCTCTATTCATAATTATAATTTTTTACTTTGCATAAACTAAGACATGTAAACTGTAATTAATTATAGCATTACTAATTTTTTTCAGATGGCCAAGTGGTATCATCCACTCCATGGAGTTTGACTCGATTTTTGGGAGGAATTATTAATGCTGTTACGCTATTGTAAGTAAAACTTTTTTTGTTATCAAGAAGAAATCCTCAAACATCAAAATAGTGTCAAATAATAACTTGAATGTGATATTCAGTTTCAGTACACTCATCAGTCCATCTTCAACTCGTTATGGCACTGGATATTCTCGTGATTATAGACCAGGCTCAGGGTAATTAATTTCTTGGTTTTAAATCAAAATTATCAAAAATATAATTTTAATTTATATACTACCTTTAATTTTTTTTCAGTCCACGTCCTCCTACTCGACGAATCGGTAGAATAAACACAAGCAATGTCACCGTTCCTGGCTGCCGAAGTTGTCAAGGATAAAGGATAAGCCGACCTTATGTGTCAGAAAAATCATCTAAGTAATGTCGAAAGATCTATAAACATCTAGGAAATCCATAAATAAAAGATTCACTGATTCTGGTATCATATTTTGAAAAGAGGATCTGAGAAAATTAAAAACAGAATAGTCACGTTTTTATTCCTGAAAAATTCTTAATCTCTATTAATGCTTTAGTAACAGAAAATTAATTTGTATTTTAATCGGAATTTATATTAATTTATCTGCGTAATTCTTAAGTTTAAAAGACAATTTAATTTAAGGAAAGGAATAGTTTAAGGAATTATATCAGCTGTATAATAACGAAGCACAACTTTATTGGATATGTTAATTTTTACATTAAAAATATCACAAATTATAAACGTCTCCTGGCATTATAAGCCAGGACCAACAAGTATAAGAAAAACCGGATCATTAAAAAGATCACTTGGCTATATAAATGTTTTCTTTCCACTGCTCATATCCTCCAGCTCCTTATTGTATAAATCGATTGATTCGGAAGAAATTTACAGATCGAAAGGCAATTTCTGTTAGTCCAGACGCCATAGCCATTTCCGTCGGATCGACGAGGCCCACTCAGTTTCTTTGATGATTCTGATGCAAGATTTGCATCAGAATGATGCAAATTCCAAATCTGTGTGGTACATCTCTGACATTTCAGGCGTTTGCAAGATATTCGCAATTACGTAAATTTGATTAATTCCCGATTATTACTTTTGCATTTAATATTTTTTTTTAAATTGCTTATGCATTTCGTTAGAATAGATCGAAAGCAATAAATTTTTTCTGAACATATTTACGATCAAACGAATGTTTATTGCAGAAAATAAATAAAAAGGAAAATTGATATCTCTGACAATATCTCAGAAAATATTGTTTGAACCAGGATGCTTTTTTGCAGATCCGAAAGTCCTGGTGGCAAATACACATTTTTTGTAATAAGTATTATCCCTGTAAAGTTGATAATTTTCAAGGAAACACAGGTTTTATTTTAGGAAATTAAAATGCGTTACAATAAAAAGTTTTTCTCGAAGTAAATTGATTTTTGAGTCAAAATTTCTGTCAAAAACTATGCCTCACAAACTAACGAATACAAGTTCCTATGAAATTGTAAATTGTTTAAATTTATACAATTAGGCAGCATTGTTTAAATGGCTTACTTCAACTTGCCATAACTTTGTAGAAAAAAGGCCGAAATGTCTGAAAATTGGCATACCTATTCTTCAAAATCCTACTAAAATACTGGCAGTGGTTACAAAATTCTTAAATAAACAAAGATTTACCTGTACACGCCTTGTAAGTGAAGGTCTCTAGCTCGGTTCCTATATGTAGTAGAAAATTGGGACAAAGCTTAAATAATTTTGGACATTATCAGAAATGCAGTCATTCAATTTTTTAAAATAATTTTTATTCGCTTAAGAATTATTAGATTCTATTTTTTTGGAGTGGCGGGAAACAGTCAAGCGTGAATAACTGTGAAGCCGGCACAAGAACAAGCGGCACAGTAAGGCGGGATGAGTGTAATTGAAAAAAATTGTATGTGCATTTCTAATAATGTCCAAAATTATTTAAGCTTTGTCCCGATTTTCTACTGTATATAGGAACCGAGCTAGAGACCTTCATTTATAAGGCATGTACAGGTGAAACTTTGTTTATTTAACAATTTGTAACCAATTCCAATATATTAGTAGGATTTCGAAGAATAGGTATGCCAATTTTCAGACACTTCGGCCTTTTTTTCTACAAAGTTATGGCAAGTTGAAGTAAGCCAATTAAACAATGCTGCCTAATTGTATAAATTTAAACAATTTATAGATAATTTCATACGAACTTGTACTCGTTAGTTTGTGAAGCATAGTTTTTGACACAAATTTTGACTCAAAAATCAATTTGCTGCGAGAAAAACGACTTTTTATTGTAACGCATTATAATTTCCTAAAATAAAACCCCTGTTTCCTTGAAAATTATCAACTTTACAGGGATAATACTTATTACAAAAAATGTGTACTTCCACCAGCACTTTCGAATCTGCAAAAAAGCATCCTGGTTCAAACAATATTTTCTGAGATATTAACGGAGATATCAATTTTCCTTTTTGTTTGTTTTCTGCAATAAATATTCGTCTGTTCGCAAATATGTTCAAAAAACTTTTATTGCTTTCGATCTATTCTAACGAAATGCATAAGTAATTTTTAAAAAATATTAAATGCAAAGGTAATAATCGGGAATTAATCAAATTTACGTAATTACGAATATCTCGCAAACGCCTGAAATGCCAGAGACGTACCACACAGATTCGGAATCAGGAGATCATCGTGCATCAGAATCATCAAAGAAACTGATTAGGCCTCGTCGATCCGAGGGAAATGGGTATGACGTCTGGACTATGTTGCCTTGGACGCTTTTTGGAGAGCTGCATTCTATACTTGTTAATTATTTAATAATTTATTTAATCTTCGTGACAAGACCAGCTGCGATCGTCGTGCCTTGTACTCTCAACATAACTCTTCCCAGTTGCTTGATATCTCTATACAATTCCATACAGATTGGTCTCTGCGTTGTGATTTCCACAATTGCGCTAGAATTTTTCGGCAAGCATCGAGGTTTTTTCTTCAAGACGTCGCCCGTACTTCTGTGCAATTGCGCTATTAATTTTGTGATCACGGCTGGTTCGATCAACGATTGCTGATGCATCACGACTGGCAAACCCTTCGTAATGGGATTTGTTATCGTGAATATTACAATATGGGCTTGGAAACAGGACGTTACAGGTATTGGATTCTGTGGACTGCAGACAATATCTCCAATTCCAATATTCTGGTGATCCACGCCTGATAAAATCAACTCTGCTTGGTCTCCTGCGAAGGCATTTGTCAATGGTGCATCGTCGATTTGAATCCCTAAAAAGAGAAAACAAAATTGAATTTTATAACTTTATATTAAAGGATTTATGTTTTAAAAGTCTATTATTTAAATTTACGGACCTTTCACATGTGCCACTTCGTTTCGGGGTAAAATTAGAATCTTGTCACCTACAGAGACCAAGCCAGTTTCTACGTGTCCAGAAACACAGAATCCAGAACCTGTGCCTTTGAAGATGTCGTTAACGGAAAAGCGAAGAGGTTTGTCGATCGGTCGCTCCGGACATTTGAAGTTGTCTATAACGTCGATTAACGTCGGTCCGTTGTACCTGTGAAAAATATTAATTTCAGCAATTTTTAGGATTTGATTTAAGAAACCATAGTTTTAATTGACACAAACTTAAAACCAGCGATGGGTAAGTTACTTTTTAAAAGGAACTAGTTACTGTTACCGATACATCACGGAAAAAACTAACTAGTTACTGATATCGTTACCGTTTCCAAATATAACTTTTTCTCAGTTACTTTTGCAAAAAAAGTAACTATCGTTACTTTTCTCGTTACTTTTATATTTTAGAAATATGAGAAATACATGTACATGTGTCGCCACCATTCAAATAGTCGAAATGAAAAAATCGTTGCAAAAGCAATAAACTATGTTGATTATCGTAATAAGAAAAATTCGGTACTATGTTTCGAAAGCAACGAGAAAAGTAACGATTTTTTAGTTACCGTTACTGAAACAAATTTAACTAGTTACTAATTCGTTACCTATTTACAAAAGTAACTTCGTTACCATCATCGTTACCCAGAAAAAGTAATTAGTTTAAGTAACTAGTTACTTTTAACTAGTTAGTACTTTAACTAGAAAGTACTTTCCAACCCTGCTTAAAACTAGAAATGTAAATTAATTATAAAATTAACTTACCAACTAGCGAGAACTTCTTTTGGCTTCGAAACGATGTTTTCTCCTGATAAACCACTGCATGGAACGAAAGTAACGACATCTCTGAATCCTACTTGTTTCAAAAAGATGTTCATTTTGTTGACGATTTCATTGAATCTTTCCTTTGACCATTCAACCGTATCGAGTTTATTCACAACCACTGCTAACTGGGAAACTCCTGAAAATGGAATATTAGAGTAATATTTCATCAATGAAAGGATTAATTCAGGGTGTCTAGCGTTTCTCCTTAAAAGAATTCCAGGACTTTTCCAGGTTCTTCAGGTAAAAAATAAATTTTTTCAGGTGTAATTTTTTAATTATTACCATAAACTTTTATGGAAAAAATCTTTGTTTCTTGAACCTGTACGATAGAAATAATTTACACAACTATAAATGAACCATATAAAATGTTTATTATGCGATTTACGAAATTCTTGAGTTTAGCTAACTGCATTTATCTGGATAAGCTCAAAAAACTATTTTTTAAGGAAATATTCTCGAAGAAGAATTCGGAGTTTTATACTAAGTCGTTTATCAATTTCTTTAGCAAGCGTTTTTACTAATCTCTAATTAAAAATTACTATTTTACAGTAAAAAACTACAAATTCATTTAGTAACCTAACTAAACTAATTAGGAAGCATTACTAAATGAATCAGTAGTTTTCTACTAAATAAGCTTACTAAAGCAATTGATAAACGACTTCTCTTGATTTCAGTCAGGGTTGCTACAAAATCCCAATTTCAAAATTCCCTGACTTTTTCCTGATCATTTTTTTATTTTCCCTGACCGTTATATGCCGTTATAATTACACTGGAACCTCGATTTATGGCGGGTTTCGGAGGTTGCCTGAATGGCCTTCGCCTAAATCGAGGTCTCTCTAAACGTAAACAAGTCTGGGCCGTATGAATTATTTCTGTTTGATTTTTGTCACGAGTAAACAAAATTTTTTAAATATAAGTTTAATTTAACGTTTACTTTACTGTTAAGTTTGATTTAGTTATTATTTATGAATTATTACATATAACGCATAACCAAAACACTGAGAACGAACTGATGCGAGCGGACGGAATTCGAAGCGTAGACTACTGCGTCACAATGGTTTAGCAGTGGTTCAATTTCAGGGAAAATGGGGGATTTCTTTTTCAAGAAAGGGGATTAAAGATAAAAAGGAGGGAAGTTTCTTTCTTTTAAAAACACGAAGGAAGCTGCAATTCTCCAGAATCTTAAAAAAATCGTCAGAAATCTTAGATTCCTGTCTAAAATCTAATAAAACACTCTTCAAATTTCTAAACTTTCAGAATCTTTGGAATGCTCTTGAATTTTCAAAAATCCTTCATGACTTCTGGAGTTTTCAATAAACTTTTAAAATCTTTTAGAATATTTTTATTTTCCATAAAATACTTGTAGATTCATTAAATCTTTCGAAATCCCAAAAAATTCTTTACAATCTAGATTTTTGAGCGTTTTAGAATCTTTCAGAGAGACTTCCTGAATCTTCCAAAAATCTTCCATAATGTTCTAAAATCTTCTAGTTGCTTCCAGACATTTTTTTTAAAGACTTTCAAAAAGTCTACAGAATTTAAGGAAGATTTTGAAAGTAGTTTAGAAGATTATTAGATCTTCAATTATTAGATAGATTATTAGATTATTAGAGTCTTTTCTGTAGACTTGAGAGAGTTCTAAAGGATTCTGCAGAATTCTAGAAACTCTAATGCACTTCAGAATAATGTGCTTAAAGTTCTGAACGTGTTCAAATGAAAGCAATTTTGTGTTTCATTCCATTTTAAAATTCAAATTTCTTCTAAAATATTGATTTATTAACATAGAAACTAGTGTAATGATAAGGAAGATCATGATATTTCTTCTTATTTTATGTATTGAACGAAATTTCAAGATTTGATTTCAGAAAAAATGTTTGTTCATTTGAACGTTCAAAACTTTAGGTACATTTCAGAATATTCTTGAAGAGTCAATAGAAGATTTTAGACGATTTTAGAAGATTCTGGAACATTCTCCTATATTTTTTAGAATATGAACGAATTTTTTAGAATTCCTTACAATAAAATTGTAAAAGAAAGAGAGTGAGAGAGAATCCAGAAAATTTCTTAATGATTGTAGATTTTAAAAGAGTCTAGATTATTTTAGAGAATTTTTACAGATTTCAGATAAGTTTTAAAGATTCGAAAGAATTTCGGTAATCTTTTGTAGGCTTTGGAGGGTTCTAAAAGATTCTGTAGAAAACTGTAGAAGGTTACGGAAGTATTCAGAAAATTTTAGAAGATTCTGGAAAAGTCTAGTACCAATATGTTGTAGAATATTGAACAATTTTGGGCTATTATTTTAAAAGATTATTGTAGCAGAACCCAGAAGATTCTAGAACAGTCTAAAATATTTTGGAGAATTTTTAAGGATTTTAAATCAGTTTTAAAGATTCTGGAGGATTTTAAGAGATTTTAGGAGACTTTCATAGATTTTGAAAATTTGGAAATCATAAGAAATTGAAGAAAACATTCAAAGAGTTTTTGAAAGTCACAAGTTTTTTTATTTCTCATAATTCTTGGAAAATTATTGGGAAATTTGAATATAAAAACGGGAAAAAAGGAATGAGACTCTAAAAGAGTGATTCTAGGAGATTTGGAGAATAATAGGGGAAAGGAGGAAAAAGCGGAATGGGGGATTGATTGTGATCCTGATTTTTTAATATTATAATTATATAATTATAATAATTGTTGAATTACAATTATAAATTATTGAGATATAATTACAATTTGTTGAATAAAAAAAATTCCCTGACTCTTTGAAGGTTTTGCCTGACTTTCCCTGACCATTTTTAAATTCCCGGACTTTCAAGAATTCTCTGGTGATCTGTAACAACCCTGTCATTCGAAGAAAACTAGTAATTCAGATGCAGAGAGATAAGAATTCCAGGACTATGAGTGAAATTCAAGGACTTTTCCAGGTTTTGCCAGGTAAAAAAATTTTTAAAAAATTAAAGGAATTTTCCAGGTTTTCAAGGATTTCGAGGACGCAAGACATCCTGATTAATTGTTCAAATTTAATAATAGAAGTATTTTCAAATTTAATAATAGTTATTTTTAAAATAAATATTAATTTTAATAAAAATGTATTCAAAGTGAATAAGTTGTATTTAAAATAAAAAAATTCGTGTATTTTATATTTACCTAAAGATCGCAGAAGTATTGCATGTTCTCGAGTTTGTCCACCACTGTCGAATCCAGTTTCAAATTCACCTCTGGTTGCATCCACGACCAAAAGAGCCACATCAGCTTGAGTAGCACCAGTTATCATGTTTGGTATAAAATCCTTATGGCCTGGAGCATCCAGCAAAGTTATACATTTTGTACTGGTTTCGAATTTTGAGTGGCCCACATCCATTGTAATTCCACGTTCTCTGTAAAATCAAATTAAATTTATTCAAATAGTTTAATTTCTCCAAATTTCAAATACTCAGAAAACTTTAATTTCTTTAATTACTAAAATAATCTAAGAATTCAGTCTGCAAAGCTATTAAATATGAACTGCAATAAAAGGAATAATTAAAATTCAAAAGCGCCCTAAAGTCAGGAATATAAAATAAAATATTCTCACCTTTCTTCGCCAGTTTCGTCCAGAACCCAAGCATAAGCAAAGGACTGCTTTCCAATTTTTTTGCTCTCCTGTTGATACTTGTGAATAAGCTTAGAAGAAACTTGGCCTAAATCGCAGAGAAGTCTTCCCAATAAAGTACTTTTTCCCGCATCCACATGACCCACAACAACCAGATGTAATTGTTCTTTCGAATCTCCTCTTTTGTTCTTGTAAACAGCAAAAGCGTCAGCTTTTTCCTCTACAGTCTTATTTCTCGTTTCAGGTTCTGGTGAAGTTGTTCCGGAAGTTGGTGACTGGCACCTGGGTGTGCTGGATTTAGAAAATCCTGATTTTCTATCCCTCCGCCTAATGGCAGGCGAATTTCGACCCGAATTAGGACTTTGTGATCGAGGACTTTCGATTCGAGGATTGAGAAAGTCGCTATTTTCCGATCCACTCAAGTCAAAACCCTTGATGATAGAGCGAGCAGCTGCAGGAACTACTTTTATAGTAGCTGGCTTTGCTGCTTGCAAAGTTGCTTTCGGTGTCAGCTTATTACCTATTAAAATACTTTTTATATAAACCCTATCTTTAAAAATCAATTGCGAAATATTGAGTAGATTTTTCTTTTATTTCCTAGAATTATAAATACAACTATACAATTTTATCAGAGATGTAAAGCATCAAAACAGCAATTTGTTAATTTAATTAAACGCAAATAGAATTACAATGTAAATAATAAAAAGATTTAGGCATACAGAAAAAAATTCTAAAACTCGTATGAATGCATACACCAATTTTTACAAAAGAATAATATTTACAATCTAACTTTTCTAATGCAAATCTTTGCTTCGCAAATGTAAAATTTCAAAAATCGACGTTCAAAGCGTAAGTACAATAAAAAAAAAAAGAAATAATGTCAAAGCAACTTCACAACTCAAAAGAATGTAAAAAATTTTGATGAAAATCAAGTGATGTTTTACAAATATTTCCTGCCTGCTTCCTAAAATGGTGCTAAATCTTTTTTCTTAAGTATTGAAGAATTTTGCTATCCGGAGACATTTCGGCAAAGTCAAAACGAGTAATTTTTGGTGAAGTTTGAAAATACCAAGCTTTCTTTCTCACGCGTGGCGTTTTTGTTTTCCACTTTCTACACAAAACCTTTCCCATTGGAGATGCAGTTTTAAGAGCAAATTCAAGTTCTGTCTTTTGTAAACTATGTAAATTAAAATTACACATGGTACCAAAATTCGATTGAGTTAAATTGGATTGACTCATTAAAGAATTTTCAGAATTTACGGATTTTGGATTTTCAACTTTGGGGCTTTGAGACTTAGCTAAATCTACAGTTTTCAGGGCACAACTCAAGTCTATCTCCCATTCGTCATCTATTTCGACACTTGATTTCTTATCGACTTCATCATCTTTTTGATTCAACTGCAAGGAAGAAATGTTTTTTGCAATCGTGTTCATAGTATTTTCAGAAAAAGTGCTTTTCAAATTTTCTTTTTCTGTATTTAAAGAAAAGCCTCTAGTATTCAGTCCTTCTTTCTTAAACGAAATACTCGAGTTCCCAGATTTTTTTAAATGATGGGAAGCTAAACCCAACAAAGAATTAGAGGGAGAATTTGTAATTTGAGAAAATTCTGTTGTTGATTTGGGTGAATTTAACTTTTTGTGACCAGCAATCAAGTCAGATAGCGAAGAACATTGCGGGATTTTGCTATCTTTACCCAAAGTTCTTAAATCGCTCAAACTGGTGAGACCTGGGAAATTTAATTTATTGTGACTGGAAATCATTTCGGAGAGTGATGAACATTCCTTGATAGTATTACTGGCATTTAAGGAGTTGAAATTACTCAAGGTTTGTAAATTACTCAAAGTGCTAACTGAAATATTTTTCTTCACTTGATCCTGATCCAAATCTGGACGTTTTTGAAATTTTAACTTTGGAATTGTAAATGCAGGAGGTTCTGTTTTGCTACCAAGAGCAATTTTATTAAGTGAGAGACCTTACCTTACCGGCAAACGAAAACAGCACATGAAAAAGAAAAAGGAAATCACAAGGTCATAATTCTGCAAGATTTTAAATATAGATATTTATAGAATTTACTGCAATATATTTATGCTAAACATACCTAACGGGAAATCCAGAGGTTTTTTATTCGTCGCCTGTTCTTCTGAAAAATGTCGAAGAATTCCTTTCTTATCAATTATTTAATTTACAAAAGGAAAACAAAGATTGAAATCACACCTGCGGAATTTTTAGGTGAAGCAGCATTTAAAATATCGTGCAGGACAGCTTCAGCGTTGTAGTCGAGCTCTATAATTTTTTTATTGAGGTCGGATTCTGAAATCGTGTCACCTACGACGTTTCTAATCGTTTCGATACAGGACATCAACTTCGCAGTTTCTAATTCTGAAAGGGCAGGGTTTTTAAAACTTGCAGGCTGCTCTTCGGGTTCCTCTTCGTCGCCTTCTGCGATGTTGGGTTCGGTGATGAAGGAGGAAATGTTGGCTTGCTTATTTCTATCGAACATGAACTGTTCGGCTGAAAATAATATGTACATTAATAAAAATGTATCAAAGTAGTTAAAAATGATATTAAAACTTATAGTGTCGCCTGAAATTAATATAAAATACATTCTGTGAAATTTATGTTTCTCTCAAATAACAAATTTTGATAAAATCACTTAAAAACTGAAGACTTACCACCAGGAGAAACACAGTAGTCATCTTCCACGGAATGACCATAAACATCTTCGTAACCCTCGTACTCTGACAAAACAAAACGTCATTAAATCGGACATACTTCAAATTATCCAAAAACATTTGTTTTCTCAAATTTACAAAAAAAATAATATCCAGAAATGTCTTTAATATACGAAAATCATGAAACATAACCTCAAACTGACACACTTACCGTCCGTATAATTCATGCACCGAACGTCCCGGTGTCGCGACATTTTATTAACAATATATTTATTTACACACAAATCAATTTCATTCTCTTGATTTTATTTACGCTTCCGCATTTCGTAATAAAAATAATAAAAAGTGATGCAAATTAACGTGTAAAATCCACGGAGTAGTATCGTGGTAAAATCATCGACATATGGGTAAAATCGTAGACAGCTGGCGTTGGCCTTCTAGTGGCAAATTTGTAAACAATTTCAACGACAGTAGGTCGATAATAAACGATCGGTAACTTTTTTCAAAGAAAACAACTGTAAACAACATGACTACACGGAGAGAATAGGACTGCTAGCGTAGCATGCTATTCGCCCAGCTCCCGTAGCGTGGCGCTTCGCATGCTCGGCT
>JBAGKK010192746.1:0-22731 GCA_037177015.1 Euceroptres primus | reverse complement strand
TTACTTAGGAGGCTCTATTATACGATTAATTCGAGGTTATTGCTATGTATGTATATTGATTATATATACATATGGGCAAATCGAAAAAATAAAATTTTCGCCTTTCCTTTTTCAGTGGGTCTGAAAAGTTTCTAATGGGTACCAAAATGATTTCCTAAAATATGAGCAAAACTAAAAAATCGTCTTAGTTCGCGCATCGAGTCAAATGCCAAAATCACGAAAAATTGAAGCTTTCTCGTTATTTTTAGGCCAATACATTTTTTTTTGGATCTGAGTAAGTGGTACAGGTTATATACCATAGTCGTAGACGTGCTTATGTAATATGACCCTGATTAAAAATTCTCTTATTTTTGCGCATTCAAGTTAAAGTACACAGTAATGGTTGAGATTGCGTTAAATTACATATTTATCGTTATTAAGCCAATAATGTTTTTTTTTTACAGTACGAGTGAATGACAGAGGTTGTGAACTACAATTATACAAGTACCTATGCAGTATTAACTTGATCAAAAATTCTTTTTGTATTTCCGCATTGAAGCTAAAATACCGAAAATTGTCAAAATTTCTAAAACTCGTACATTTCTCGATATTTTATCGCCAAAAAGATATGCTTCTCTGATCTTGATAAGTAATAAAAGTCGTTTGTATAATACAATTATACACGATGTGTGCGTTGTAATTATGTAGATAAAATTTTATATAATGATTTTTTATAATTCTTATATACTATATTAATATAATATGGATCTGATCAACAAATTTGTTATGTTCGAGCATACAAGCTAAGGTACAGAAGATTGGTCAAAATTACTGAAAGCGCTGATTTCTCTATATTTTATAGTCAAAAACTTTATGGTAAAGGAGGAGGTAAAAAAAGGTTAGGTACATCTGAAATTTAGTTCATGTATATAGTTCATAAGTTTTTCCTTGTCTGATCTGACTTTTCGGTTGGCCAGTCAGATTTTTATAGTACAGTGATGTTTTCTTCTCTGGACTAATTGTAAATTTATATGCACATGAATAATATGTGTAATATGGAATTTTGAAAATATCTGCGAAGGAGAGGTGAGTTATGCTTTTCTTGGTAAATTCCAGTAAGTCTTCATTTCATATCGCTCTTGTTAAAGGAGACTCCGTTACAACACAATTACTCAACTCTATAAGGTCTATGTGACTTTTAGCATCATAATTCAGAACAGGAATCTCGAATTTTCTAATTCCTTCTTTACCAGATTGTCTTGCTGACAGAATCTGAGACTCTGCTCGCTTACGAGTTTTCTGCCTCTAGTAACATAGCATGGCAAGAAGAAGATTCTCTGCAGGTCCGAGATATCCATTATTTTGGATCACTTCATCTATTGTTTCCCGCAGATTATCTTCAAGGTATCTGATGAAACGAATACTGTTCCACAAGTGTTTGGGAGCGTCTATGATTATTGGTTAACACTTGGTTTTAAACCTCATAGGTGCATGAGCACATACAATAAACTTAACCAGAACTTGCAATTTGAACGATGGTTGTTCTGTTCCCATATAGGTTCGATCTATTATATTTGCTTTTATTAAAAACCTGGATTTCGGTAATTTGCCGGAACTTCTTGCCAGCTGTGGAGAACACTTTCGCGTGGTAACAGCTGTCCAAATATCAAGAAGATACTTTTAATCTGAGCTAAGATCATTTGTGGTGACTATTAGAGGATTTGGACATTGAACCGGATCAAAGTTGATAACTGGTTATTTTTCACACGAAGGTAACATTTTACCAATTAGGCCAGAGTAGTTAGTAGGGCCAGAAGTTTGACCGTCAAGTTTTGGAAACAAATGCTTCAGTGGCAATTCGTTACCGTGAAGTTGACAGATAACCCATTGCAATGTTCATTGCAATTTAATTTCTAGTCTTCGTATAATACCAGAATGTTTATCAGTATTGGTAGGACACGCATCGCATTTGAAACAATTTAGGTAGTATATATTATTTCTTTTTTTGGTGAAAAATGTCAATATATTATTTGAGACACCCTCAGCTACCATTGATCATGAAGACACGAAACCTGGTTATGCACTTCCAGGTTCTTGAATAAGAGAATTGTGTTTTTCACGCTGTGTTGTTTGCTTCAAGATTCCTTTGTTTGATCTCTCCATAAGTATCGTTTCGTCTTTTCTATAATCAAAATAAAGGGCTTCGAGTTTTGTAACCGATGATAACTGTTTTTTTAAAGTCCTTTGCGAGCTCTTTTTCTTTCCCGATAAACTTTACTTTTAAAAACTAGTCCTTTTACTTAAAGAATATATTAACTTACGTCGAGCAAAAGTGAAGAAGCCAGAGCTACAGTACTTCTATTTCCTATTCCGTATCTATCATAAACTGTTGAAAATGTTGGACATTTTATTCTCGTTTGTTTTGTTGGTAGAATTTTATCAGGAAACCACTGCTCATCTCCATCTTCATCTTCATCTCCATCTCCATCTCCATCTCCATCTCCATCTCCATCTCCATCTCCATCTCCATCTCCATCTCCATCTCCATCTCCATATCCATCTCCATCTCCATCTCCATCTCCATCTCCATCTCCATCTCCATCTCCACCTCCATCTCCATCTCCATCTCCATCTCCATCTCCATCTCCATCTCCATCTCCATCTCCATCTCCATCTCCATCTCCATCTTCATCTCCATCTCCATCTCCATCTCCAGCTCCATCTCCAGCTCCAGCTCTATTTCCAGCTCCAGCTCCATCTCCATCTCCCTCTTTATCTCTATCTGCATCTCCATCGCCATGTCCATCTCCATCTCCATCTACATATTTATTCTGATCCTCATTTTTATCCATCTCACCTTTCTCCTTTTCAACAATATCAATGGAAAATATTTCTGGAGTAGTTTCATCAGGAACTCTGACACAATTAATTAGAACTTTTCTACATTTGTTTTTAACATCCATATTTTCTTCAGTTAGTTCCTCATGAATATTTTGTTTTTCTTTCTCTTCAGAAATCTGACTTCTAATGAAAGGATCAAATAGGAAGGTAAGTGTGCCAGTTATCGGAAGCTTAATTAAGACAAATTTTAAATTTCAAATGCTCTAAAAATTATATGAAATTCATGGTTTATCGGCAGGTCGGAAATCTATGAATTCAAGTGACTGGCACTTAAGTGCATGCTACGGTGCTAGAAAAAATTAAAATAATGTTTTTTAATAAATAATAGAACAGCTTACCAAATCTAAAATATTAATCCATTTGCCGATAACCAGGGTACTGAAGATAACTGTGGCACTTACCTTACTCTCCGTTTTATTTAAGTTCGTTAGTTTAAAAGAAAAGCCCTGTCAGATGAAAATGCTCACGAAGGCAGGTGGTGAATTTACGTTGATTTTTCTTGATGACATAATCACCGTACACATAGCAGAAATCGTCTGGGTTGTTTTCGCACTCGAAATCTCGTTTTCTCTTACTCATTATATGGAATATTTTAATCAAAGAAGTGAATTAAATAATTTGATAGGACATGATAACAGACATATGTGAAATGTCATGCTCCGTGCTACAATCTCAGTGTTGCCAACCTAAGAAATAGAAATATTGACAATAGCGATATCACACTGTCAAATTCAAAATATAAACCAAGAAAACATCAGTGATTAAGAGATCGATGAAAAATACTCTTTTCTCAAATTCAATTGAAAATTTCTTACATTGAACAACAATATACGCTATGAATAAGTAAAAAGTCCAAAAAGAAAGAAAGAGTTGGATTTTCGTACTTGTACATGAACGGTCATAACTTTGGTTCTTTTTCATAGATTTTTTTCGTGAATACCTCATTTTCGTCATAAAAGTGCGAAATCTACACGTAGATAATTCTAAACTGGGCATATTTTCACGATTTCTATATTTCCTTGGCGAAAGAGTAACTTTTGTATTTTCATCTTTGTCGAAAAAAACTATTCTTTAAATATTTCGGTTCATTGCACTTAAACTAAGTAATTAGGGAAAAGGGCAGCAATATTTGTTAGCAATTCGATAGTGTTTAATTTGATACGTTTTCAAACCAGATTGGTAGTTTCTAACTCGAGATATGGCCAGCATAGTAAAGCTACAAACGAAAAAAAATTTCAAAAATTCATATCTTGAAAAACTGTCCATAAAAAAATTTTTGATGCGATTTTCAAGTTCAGCGTGCCAAAATGCATAAGAAAAATATAGCGGCACTAAATGTACAAAAAAAATTTTAATTTGTAAACCAGTGTTATTCACCATTTTCTTGTCGGGAATAACTTTATATTGGTAGTAGAGGAGTCACGTTAGACGTTAAAAATAAAAAACTTGGAAACCCGGCAGCGTTCCACCGATTTAAATGAAACCTTTTATTGTGTTGCTAAAGATGTGTAATGAAAAGTTAAAGAAAAAGATCTTGCCGCTAATTGTCAATTATTTGTTTAAGCAAAGATTTCGGAAAAATCGATTTTAAAGTTGAATAACTTGAACAAATGCAGTCCTAAGGCCCCGAAAATAGTGCATTTATGTGTCTGGGGGTTAATAATTATAAATTTAAGGATTCAAAATGGCGGCCAATTTTTCTTCATTTATAAAAAAGACTCAAAATCAATTATTAATACTTGACATACATATTCCTTAAGGCATTGGAAGATATCGTAAAATGAGTTAGACTTGAAATTTGAAACGTGAAACCACCCTTAAATCGAGAAAGACACCCCCAAAAATAGCTTTTTGACGGTTATCATGGAAAGGGTGCATCGAAAACAAATTATTTTTTTCAAAAAAATAGTACTTATAATTCACAATAAGAATGCTGGTATGAATTTTTCCTCTGCGGGTCATACTTTCTGAGGAATCACCCGCACAGGTGGCACACTCCTTCCGTAGCTCATATCTCGAAAGGGGTCTTCTTTGGATAAAAGTGTATGTAACTGAAATTATGCAAAATTTTCCGTTCTACAATCTAACTCTTATACATATTCCTTTAAAAACCATCTCGTTCCAAGATATGAGCCATGGAAGGAGCGTGCCACCCGCGAAGTGAAACTCACCCCCTACTTTGAGGGTTGATTACTCAAAATGTATGACCCGCAGAGGAAAAACTTATACTATCATCCTTATTTTAAATTATAAGTACTATTTTTCTGAAAAAAATAATTTGTTTTCGACGCACCCTTTCCAAGAAAAACGCCAAAAAGCATTTTTTGGGGGTGTTTTGCTCGATTTAAGGGTGGTTTTACCCTGAATTTCAAGTCAAACTTATTTTATGTTATCTACCAATGCCTTAAGGAACATGTATGTTAAGTAGTAATAATTTATTATAAGTTTTTTTATAAATGTTTAAAAAAATTAACCGCCATTTTGAATTTTTCACCCTTAAATTTATAATTAGGAAGCCCCAGACACATAAATACACTATTTTCGTGGCTATAGGACTGCATTTGTTCAAGTTATTCAACTTTAAAAACGATTTTACGGAAATCTTTGTTTAAACGAATAAATAACAATTAGCGGCAAGATGTTTTTCTTTAACTTTTCATTACGCATCTTTAGCAACACAGTGCAAAAGGTTTCATTTAAATCGGTGGGACGCCGCCGGGTTTCCAAGTTTAATCCTCAGTTGACTCCTTTATAGAGCGGAGTAGAAGCCAGTTGGGTTAAAAAAAGCTTTTGTGCCAAATGGTTTTAAAAAGGTTTCCAAATCTTAGGAGCTAAATATTGAAGCTCAAATTTTTTCAGAATACAATATCTCGAAGACCTGTTGATAGATTTTATTCATTTTTTCACGGATAACATAGAATTTAAAAATGTTTGAAACGAAATAAAAATTGAAGAAAACTTGACCAAAAATTAAAAAAGTTTCTAATTTAATCTTTTGGTCAGACGTACCCCTACGACTTTCATTAAATGCGAATAATATTTGGATTTCTCATTATTTTCTTCGTTGATTAAAAAAAACCAATTATGGAGGATCTAAAACTTTTGGAGATATAAATTTTTTAGTGTAGCCGCGTTGCCTGTACAAGGCGTGAACTGCTGGCATATAGGCCATATCTTCGAGACCGTTGATTTGATTAAAATGATTCTTATAGAAATAATATAGAATTTTGTAAGTTTTCAAAAAAAAATTGAAACCAAAAAAAATTTTCAAAATCGGTTTAAAAAAATGCAAAAAATTTTTGGATTCAGTTTCTTAAAAAAAAGCAACTATCATTTTCAATATTTAATGCGATATTAGACTTTCCTATAACTTTACGGCTCGATTAAAAGCAATTGATCGAGCAGCCAAAACTAGCGGCGATAATGAGTTTTGAGTGGTATAAGTGTATAAGTCAACATCCGTGCGCTGCACTCTATGTAGTCAAAATCGATTATCTTCGTGAGTTTTGGGTCCTCTATCATTTTTTTTTGTTTTATTCGACGCATAAAATTATCAGAAATTCTAAAATTGCATTAGATATTAAAAATAAGGAGTGCTCTTGTGTGAAAAACTGAATAAAATTTTTGAATTGAAAATTTTTTTCGTTTAAGTTTCTTTGAAAATATTACAAAATTCTATACTACTTCTATCAAAATCATTTGAATCGAATTATCGGTCTCGTAGATATAGCAGATGTGCCACCAGTTTACGCCTTGTAAAACCCACGTGGCGAAACTAAACAAATTTTATCTCCAAAAAATACAGTATCTCCAGAAATTCGTTTTTTTTAATCAAAGCAGAAAATAATAAGAAATCTAAATGTTTGTATTTATTTATTAATTTAATTGCACCGGTAAGCACCGGTAATACCCTTTTGTGCAAACTATTCATAAAAATTAAGATTAAGAGATCATAAATGTACAATAAAATACCTGAAGAGCCGCAGAATTTAACACAGTATTTAATTAAAATCGCAGGGATGCGTCTAACTGAAAAATTTTATTCTAATTCTTTTGAGTTTTCTTTGTCAAATTTTTGCAATTTTTTCTCAATTTTTATTTCGTTTTAAATATTTATAAATTCAATGTTATTTATGAAAAAATGAATAAAATGGTTCAATCGGTCCCGGAGAAAGAAACTTCCCTACCTAACACTAAAGTTTTGCCAATTTGCATAGAAATCCAAAGACCTTAGACCAAGTTCTGATATTCCTGAGAAATTTTTACCCAGTGGTATAATTTCGATAGCTTTGCTTTGGTTTTCCGTGCTCCGTTCGGTGATTTGGATTTCCGATTCGAATTACGACAAGAGATCCATAAAAGAACTCAGGGAGAACGCGAGTCATTTTCTGACTATTTCACGTGTATACTTGCTTTATTTGATCGTGTAATTTCTCGATTAACTGAGACCGAAGAAATTGACGATTCCCGGACAAGACATAGTTTATTTCGCGCATTCACTTTCTAAACAAAATGACTGACAATGAGTCGTTACTAAATCGTCACTGGCTTGAGTAACCATTCAGTACCTAAAAGTTCTCAGGTAAAAGTTAAAAGCCCTCAAAGCGGCTTTTATGATTCACAACGGACCATCGTTTGCTATTGGGAATGGTTATAAATTTAAGGGCAGGTACCAGATTGGCACGGGACCAATTCTTTAAAGTGAACTTACTCATAAACTAATAATTAAAATATATTTTCCATACCAGATAGCCATGAAGAAAGTAACAACTAATGGCTGTCTGGTAAAGAAAATTCATTCGAATTATTAGTTTATGAGTAAGTTCGCTTTACAGAATTTGTGACGTCACACTATGGTACCTTCCCTTAAAAGAATTAAAAAGGCAAAATGAAAATTTCTACAACGTGAAAATTTGAAATTCGAAAGATAAGAATTCACAATAATCCATGGAGTTCGACGTTCGCAAATGTCGAAAATTTGATTTGACAAATTTAAAATTTAAAGAACTTTTATTTAATAAATATTCTTTGTTTTAATTTTTTAACGGAAATTCTAGATGGTTGCAATCGTCAAAGCCCCTAGATGATGAATTTTTAACATTTGAATAGCAGAATTCAAAATTTAAAAAATTTGTATTATGTCTTTTTAATCATTTGCCGCTGATAACTGTTTAATTATTTACCTTTAAATCACGGCTTAAGCTTAAGCTTTAAGTCCCAGTCAAGGACCCTTTTCCGAATTCTGCAATAAAACAGTGACAAGTGAAGGAGTTTTAAATTTATAAATAAAAATTTCTGCAGTTTTAAAATCAGCGTTTTGAAAATTGCAAATTAAGAATCAGTGAATTGTGACGATTACAAATATTTAAACTTTGTCATAAAAACATATTGGTAAATCAATTTTTTCACAGATCCCGTAAACCTTAAGAGATAAGTAAAAACGGATAACATTTTCAGATTTACCGTCAAAGAGATATATGTAAATGCAATATGTAAAGGCGAAAGCGTAAGGAATAAGTATAATCTAGATATGAATAAATAATATAAATAATTTTTATGTACCGTAGGGAGGTGCTATTATGTACAATTTTTACGAATTTTTCGAGGTTTTTTTAACTTTACGCCTAAGAAAAAATTTTTCAACTTTTTCATTTTTCGAATAGTTAGAGGACTCAACTCAGAAGAGAAGTCAATAATTTTTAGATTTTTAAATAATTTTCGACTTATTAATAATAATTGTTGAAAAGTTGTATCTTTTTGTACCTTTTTGTAATTGTTTTTTATGTTTTAAATGAATGAAACAATTTTTTAATACTGAAACACTGCTTAGAATTATTATTCAGCTATTTGAGAATACTTTCTGATGATAAAATATGAAAAAACTTTAATTAAGAAATTTATATTAGTTTGAGATTTATCAAACAGAAAAAATAAAGCAATTAAACATCAACAGTAGAATAACAGGGAGAGTTCTACTCCACAGAATAAGACGGACTCTGGATCAGAGTATAAGACGTAGTCTGGATCATTTTTGTTTCCACTTTTTACATGACGGATTCTAGATCTACAAGACGGATTCTGGATCAAGGGTGTTACGTAACATGTAAGTGCTTAAGTTTATTTTGAGTTGGGACATTCTGTTTTTGTCTGTAAATTTACGATGTACGTACTACTGGGCAATATATAATTGCATTAACGCAAAATAATATTTGCATAAACAACTTCAAGGGTAACTCATTCCATTATATTTTGCGTAAAGAACTTCAAGGTTATTTTAATGCCGCATTACATTTTTACGTTGCAAAACGTTATATCCTAGACGTGTCGTTTATAATGTAGAACCTACTAGAACATTATTGCATCATATAATGCTTGTATGGCGCTTCTGGATATAGATTTCTGTTACCGACACTTGAGAAGCTTCTATGGTTCGTGTCCGTGCTAAGTTCTAGAATGTTTTCGAAGGTATGACATCTCTAGAATATTCTGAAGGTTAATTTGGCGTAAACAAGGTGAAATTCTATTATATTTTGCATAAAGAACTTCAAGGCCACCTTTGAAATAGCTATGTCAATGTTCTCGAAGGTGTGACGTCATCGCCAGAATATTCTGAAGGTTAATTTAGCGTAAACAAGGTGAAATTCCATTATATTTTTCACAAACAATGAAGATGATTAATACGCAAATTGTAATTTTATGTGGGTAATTATTATATTCTGCGTAATATATTTCATAGAAAAACAAGGATGATTTATTGCTTCCTGTGTAAATAATATTTATCTAATACTACGAAAATTGGAATTGATACAAGTAATAATCACATCCTGTCTTTGCCTGTAAACTTACGGTGTCAAATTAAAGTGAAAGAATTTGTATACGAAGAGGGATTAAGCGTCTATAAAAGGCGATTAGCTCTTGTCTTTCAGCAGTTTATTGTCAGATGTCAGGTGTGCGAACAGATTTACAGACTCTAACAAAAAAATTTAATACTGTGAATATTAGAAAGTGAAGATGGATTTTTCAAAACTGAACAAAATTGCTGTCAATAACAATTTCCTGCCAACCAAAAAGCTTAAAAACCTAGAGCTGAATAAAAATTATGAAATCACAAACATCAAGAAAGCAACAACACAATTTGGAATGCGGTTCTTTGTCAATGTAGAAAACAAATTCACCGTTTTTCTACCGGCGAAGAGAGCCAATCTGCTTAATGAAGATGAAAATATTTTGTTGAGAATGAAAAAATCCTGTAAAGATGGTGACCTATGTACGCAGTATTTGGGTGGCAGCTACAATTCCGTTGCATTTACGAAGAAAAATACATAAAGGGTGCAGTTTTTAATTATCGCTCAGTGTTTGAAAGCCTTCAATGTGATCATCATCATGCTTTATACACCTCGAAATCATATACATTACACCTTATACATGGTTACATTCCACCATATACAATCTGAATTCATCGTTTATAAAACTTCAGAAAAGAAATTAGTGTTGGTGCTGAATTTAAAAAAGATGGGAAGCTATCCTCATCAGTTAAACTGACAGCTAGTTATCCACGTGCGAACATGTCCCTAAATCCTGAAGAGTGGAAATTATTTAAAAGTGATTTTAACATCATTTCATTGTACTTTGATGACCAAGAAAAGCAAGAATGCATCGACTGTGGAAATTTGCGTTTACATTTAGCTGTATCTTACGGCAATTATATAGTGGCTTTGGAACAAACTCAAGAACCAGAAAACCGGAAATATTATTATCCATAACTATCGGGTACTGCAAGTACACATACTATCCAGTACTGCAAGGAACAACGTTCACAGTTCTCCAGGAAGTCAGCCTATGAAATATATTACGCAGAATGTGATAATTACCCATATCAAGTTACAATTTGCGTATTAATAATCTTCATTGTTTATGCAAAATATAATGGATTTCACCTTGTTTATGCTAAATTAAACCTTCAGAACATTCTGGCGATGACGTCACACCTTCGAGAACATTCTTATATCTCAAGGTTGGCCTTGAAGTTGTTTATGCAAAATATAATGGAATTTCACCTTGTTTAGGGCAAATTAACCTTCAGAATATTCTAGAGATGACGTCATGCCTTCGAGAACATTCTAGAACTTAGCACGAACACGAACCATCGAAGCTTCGCGAGTGATGAATTGCATTATATGATGAAATAATGTTCTAGAAGGTTTTACATTATAATCGAAACGCCTAGAATATAACGTTTTGCAACGTAAAAATGTAATGTGTCATTAAAATAACCTTGAAGTTGCTTACGCAAAATATAATGGAATGTGAGTTGCCCTTGACCTTGTTTATTCAAATATTATTTAGCGTTAATATAATAATATATTACGCAGTAGTGAGCACATCGTAAATTGACACACAAAAACAGAATGTCCCATCTTAAACTACAATTAAACACCTACATGTTACGTAACACCCTTGACCCAGAATCCGTCTTGTATATCTGCAATCCGTCATGTAAAAAGTGGACCAAAACTGATCCAGACTCCGTCTTATAACTCCGATCCACAGTCCGTATTATTCTGTGGAGTAGAACTCTCCCTGCTACACTACTATAATTATGACCGAAACAATAAAATCCCAAACCCCAAAAAGTCGCGTCGACCTGATAATAAAGCACTATGTAACCCTCCAATAAACCCCTTTTTGTCAGATACTCCTTCCAATAACGAGAATAATAGATCTAACACATCCTGATATTTTTAGTGTTTGAATTGGGTTAAAGAGGGTCATTGACGTCTAGATTGTCCAGAACCTTAAGTAATATTTTGCTTGAAATATAATAAGAAGGACGTGACTAGACCAACTTGCCCAAATTGTTCGAGAAACGAGCCCAAGAACCGTTAGAAGGGTCAAATTTGTCTCCTAGCTTACTAGATGGACCCACTTGTCGTCCAGAATTAAATGGAAATGATTTAGATATTCCTTTTGATAACAATCAAGTTGATTGTAGAGAACAATCACGGTCTAGTCATTTTGCTCGCCAGCCCTACTGCGCATGCGATACGAAGGCTAATGGAACATATTGATCCAAGGGAAATAGTTCATTTCTCATAGAGCAAATCATATGGATCTTACTGGCATCCGCAACGCATGCGCAGTGAGTTTGACGAGCAAATCTCTACTTTGAAATGAGACTAAGAACAATTAAAAATATTTACTGGTTTCTGAGTTAGGACTTAATTTGTTGAGCCGTGCGAAAGGTAAAAATCGCTGGATCCGCAGCCGGCCGCAGTCTTTTGTCTCTATTTAACGATAGACGATCGGCCTGCTGCTCAACCGAGCGATTTTTGTCTTGCGCACGGCTCAACAAATTAAGTTTTAACTCAGAAACCAATAAATATTTCTAATTTTTTTTAGTCTCATTTAAAAGCAGAGATTTCAGACTTTAGTTGAGCAAAGTTTCAAATTTTTCCAATCACTTCTTTAAAAAATGCAGTGACTTAAACCTAAGAATGAAAATTGGTCAAAAACGGAAATTACGACGATCTTTCTCAAACGCTATCTTGGCCCTAATTTAACAAAAATATTTTGAATAAGGCTTATCAGTCGTGGAATTTATTAAGCGTTCCGATGTTTTTTTAGAAATTTCTATATCTTTATTTCTTGATGAGATATCCACCAAGAAAGACGGGCATGTTTTTAATACGATTTTTGTAAGCGGTCCCATAATTCTGACCGGTAGTGTATATTACCATCTCTTCCGGTAGAATTCGTGAATATATAACTTTGATATAGAAGAATGTACTGAAGATAGATGCTGCGGATTGAGTGAACTAACTAGTATTCAGAGTGATATCCTTAAAGAATTCTTAAAACACGAAATACATGAAGATTCAAGCAACCCCAGTATAGCTATCTTAACGGAACACGTGATCGACGTTGAAGGTCATGCTCTTAACAAACAAAGTTTTTATCTCGTCTCTCCTAAAGTGCAGGAAGCGATTAACGCTGAGGTAAATGCCATGTTGGCTGATGATATAATAAAAGCTTCTAAAAGCACTTCATCGTTTCCCATAGTAATGGTAAAAAGCCTGACAATAGTTATATGTAGATTTTGTCTACATTTCCGCAAGTTCAATAGTGTTAATTTTCATCGTTATTGAATTGTAAGTCACATCTGAGACTCTGACTACAATCCACGCACCAGAAGGCCAGCCGCTCGCAAATTAAAACATTAATAACTCTTGAACCATTTATTCCATTGAGGTAAAACTTTTCAGAAAACTTATTTACACCCTAGTAAATTACTTTCTAGCTGACACTTTTTCCTTGCTTAAAATTCGTGCGACTCCCGAAGCACTTGAAGTTATTTACAGATGACTTCTGCTACGTCTTGGAACAAAATTAATAACTTTTTATAATAACAATATTTAACTTTATTTTCTCTATTTTACTTTAAAACACTATAGTTTATCATTTCTGTAAATTTCAATTAAATATATTAAAAAATTGATATTTTAGAGCGAGCTGAAGTTAAAAAAAACGAAAATTTTTCAGACTACAAAAAACGAATTTTTTGCGAAGATTTCAGAAACTTTAAAAAATACAACTTTTTTTTGTAAACAAAAAAGATGCGCAATGAAATTTCCTATCAGAATAACCGTTTCGAAATTTAAATTCGTAACTTTGTTTTCAATAGGTCAGGGACCATCTTCGAAGAGCATATTAGAAATGATACTCCCTTATTACAGCAAAACCCTCAATTACGTCACGAAACTATTTACGCAGATCTTCTCTAAACTACCAGTTGATTGGACTGAATGCTTATTCTTCTAAATTAACAAGCAGGTTTTAGAAAAGCGAGAGTAGATTTCATTGCAAAAACAAATTCTCATACCGAATTGACATGGATTCCACCAGATGTCCACAATTTATGTTGAAACCTCACTATAATTCTTATGTATCTTTAGTTGTTTTTTTTTTTTATTTGGATGGCACAAATATGATTTTTTGACAATAAGCAAATGATTTATTAGCATTTGGGAAAATATACTTACCGTTTAGTTTATTCATTGGATTATTTTTCATTTTAAATTTTTCTTGCTTCTCCTTCAACAAAATTTCGTCTCGTTTCTGCTGCTTGCTGTATAAGTATAATCGATATCTCTTCATTACTTTTCTTTTTCCTCTTCTCCAAATATGCGCAATATACCTGCCGATAAAAATTCGTATGTACACATACTACACAGTACACATCTTCGACCTATATTGCCATGTCTGAAGTTAAGACATGTCTAACACACAAAAAAACTAATCGGGAAAATATGGAAGTAGTAGTGTTAGGGTGTCCCAAACAAATTTTTTTCTAAAACGGTTAGGAGATCAACCATTCAAGGCTGATATGGTGTTAGGCCTTCAAAAAATGCACTAAATTAGATCATTTTTAGTGGTGGCGCAAGAATATTTCGTGATTTTTTGATGAGCTCCTCTGACGTGGACTTTAGTGGACTTTCAAAATATTTTATTGAACATTAGGGCGGATCGAAAAAACAAAAAATTTCACTTTCAAATTGACACTAACGGGAAAAGATGTATATTCATATCACGATTTTCAGGAAAAAAATTTTTAAATTGATTAATTTTAAGACCTTCCCCAAGCCAAAAAGATATTTAAAAAATTTTTACCGCATAGGCATGAAAAAGTCGCTTTTTAAAGCCTGCTTGCAGTCCTTAAAGTGACACTTTATATAGCAATCTTCAGAACTGCCCGAAAAAGTCTTTTCAAGGCAGTGTGAGGTTAGCTCTATAAAGTACCACTTAGCGGATAGCAAACTAACTTCAAAGAAGCAAATTCTTTTCATACCTGTGCCGCGAAAAATACTGTTTTGGGCGTACCTGTAAGATGCGCAGTTTAGGTTAGGATGATTTGAGCGCTCGCCCTCCGACTCGCTATCGGCTCGCCGCAGGTCTCCTCGGGTTCGTGCTGAAACTCTCATCCTAACCTAAAAACACTTACTTTACAGGCATGCCACATAAACTACTATTAAAACGTTTTTATTTTAAAATTCCCTTAAAAGCGAAGCCTGTAAGCCTAAATATCTGCGGGGAACTGAGGCGAGCTGGAGGGCGAGCGCTGAAATCATCCTAGACTGAAAACTTACTTTACAGGTGCGCCTCATACAGTATTTTTGCGGCACAGATATGGAAACAGGTCGCTTTTTTAAAGCGTGTTTGCTATCTGTCAAGTCGTACTTTATAGAACTAACTTAACACTGATTCAAAAAGACTTTTAACGGCAGTGTGAAGTTAGCTCTATAAAGTACCACTTCACTTTAAGCAAGAAAGCTTAAAAAAGCGATTTCTTTTCATACCTGTGCCACAAAGAATACGTGTCAATCTAACTTCACACTGCCTTAGAAAATCTTTTTCAGACAGTGTGAAATTAGGTTTATAAATTACCACCTGACAGATAGCAAACAGGCTTCAAAAAAGCAAATTCTTTTAATACCTGTGCCTAACGTGAAAACACTTATTTTACAGGCATGCCAAATAAAATACTTTTTCTTTAGAAACAACAAATTTTAATTCACACCTGACTAAAAATAAAAGCGTCGGCACCTTTGACTCGCACCTAACTATTAATTTCTTAACTTATAGATCACCGCTGGCTTCAAGTTATCTTAGGAGCTCTGAAATTTACTACGCGGTAATTTAGAACCTATTAGAGAGAAAATACCTTTTTCATGGAACTGTCATAATAGAGTTTACTTTAATCCATATACAGACAACTTTCATTTAAGATGCTGAGTCAGGCTGAATGATCCTCAATAATAAAACGTTAAATACTATAAAAATAAAATAAGGAAAGTAACAAGAGCAATTAAATATTAAGTTATTGAATACCGATTCAAAAATGAGGGCGCTCAACAAACGATGATACGGTACTGAGAACCGAGACGATTCTAGAAGATTCCAGACGGAAGTAATAAACAAATACGTGGAAGAATAAATATTCCGCGGGAGAAAATAGCACCAAAAATGTCAAGAGGACCGACCAATAGAATTAGGGGGGCGAGAAAAGGCGTTAAGGATTCAGGACTAAAAGAAAAGAATGCGCTCAAAATCGATCGACGAGTAGAAGAAGAATCCACCCGATTGGAAAAACAGATCGATGATCGTGCGAATCAATGAACGCCACGCGCCGGAAATACCGCGGACCGACAGTGGAGAGGTCAGAGGCCCAAAACTATAAAAACGGCTCGCCATCAGGTCTCAATCTCTTACGCTTTGACCCTCTTCACGAGGCGAGGAGCGTAGCGTTATTTTTTTAGAAAAGCAATACTATAGCTTATAGAGTTTGGCGCAAGATGGGCCACCTAACTTCCACTCCTCTCTATTACGGAGAATTTAGGAAAGCTTTTGTCTCCCAGACCTCCCGATAGGCAAGTGTTGGGATTTAGGAGTTGCCAAATATCAAAGATTTAACTTCTGATATTTTAGGTATTTGAAAATCGCAAGCCACGATTTTCAACTAAATTTTCAATCAGTAGAATTTTTTAACTGTGTGGCACTTCCTAATAGCACCCAGAATAATCAGACGGTTTCTGAGTCCATTCCGAATTTTTAACCCACTTCTTGGGAGCTCATTTGGATGTACAAAACAGAGAACCTATTTGAGAAAATAATTCTGGATGCGTGAAATAAGCCTGAGGGGTCGAAACTAATTTTTGATTTTATTCCGAATTTTTAACCCACTTCTTAGGAGCTCATTTGGACGGAATAGCAGGAATAAAATTGATTTCGTATTAACGTATGGTGTTTAATCATAAATAGCCTGAATTGTGCAAGCAAATATACTGTCCACTCCGAATTTTCAACCCACTTCGATGGAGCCGATTTGAGTTGGAAGATCAGAAATCGGCTTGCAATTAATTCAGGAAATATAATCCCATAAGCAATACAGGCCAACTGAAGCTTAAGTAGTCAGCGATTATCACAACACTCATATATGTGTGAGTCGTGATAATCGGTTACAAAGCGGCAGTTAATCTTGTGCATTGATTGCGTGTGAAGATTAAAATTGACACACAACTTAGCTTAATTTAAATAAATCAATCCACTGACAGAACAAAAAGATTCTGAAGACTTGTGGATTTTAATTGATGGTTAGGCTAGAAATTCTATGGTAGTCGTGAGATTAAGTGGAGCACAAACATTGCACCTTGTCTGCCGATAGTCACACGATCCATAGCTTTCAGTTAGAAAATATTCGGCAACTGATACCTGGCTGTGTAGATCACGTCAGGGAGCTAGCTCAGGGTAGGAAAAACCCATTTTAGATCGTGTTTTCATTTTGAATTAATTTTTGGTATTCGCATACTTTCAACCTTCAAAGAAGCTCATCTGCGAATTTAGAAAGTCATTGAATCGCTAAAAACGTTAAAGAGAACGTAAGTTGTTTTTTTTTTAATAAATAAAAATCAAACGCAAAATCATTCCCCCCTCAGTGTTGTCCACAATCAGAAATTTAAGTAAAGTTTTAATAATCCAAAAGATTTAGGGAACGCGCATCTTTATTGTAAAAATAAAAGCAAATGTAAAGTCGTAGAGATCGAGTAGTATAAAATCACTTTTACACGACTGCGAACAATGTAGATAATTGCTCTCTGCACCTCATAATAAGAAAATAATAAATTAGCTTAAACAGCTAACAATTGTTGGACGAAATTCTAACAGTTCGCACTCGAAATAACAGCTTTTTAATTTAAAAATAAAGGATGATGAAAATAAATTGAATTATTCGAAACCCAAGTTTAAATAACCAGTGGCAATTAAAAATTGTGAAGCTTTGAATTAAAATAGAGCAATTAATACTTTGTAATTTATCCCTGGCGCTTAGAAACCGTTGCAATGCATAAAAAAATAAATGCTTCACAAAAAATCAACATGGAAATATTTTTTAACTGAAAACTGACTTCTGAAGTTCCTATCTCGTAACCTATTAGATATATATATAAATAAGTGTAGAAATTCTTTTTTCTACTACTGGTCAATTTTATTAAAAACCAAATGATCAAGAGATCCCTCAAATCATTTCAAAGTAATCGTTTCGACCACACTTCAGCAGTTCTTTTCAATACATATGGTAACTAAAATAACCTATAAAAAATAATACACAAAGATGAAATCAAACTGCAATCCGTAAGACAAATGAAACAATCAAATCTAGGATTTCATGTTCTTTACTGATAAGTATGCATCATTATAATTCACTCTCAGGTCATTTAAGATTCTCATTTTTTGAAAAAACCGAGTCGGGTAAAGTAATAGTAGAAGGTGTTCATATGTGTCTACCAGGGTAATATTTAAGATAAGTGTGGAAATTCCTTTTAGGACTACTGGTCAATTTTATGAAAAACCAAATGATCCAGAGATCCCTCAAATCATTTCAAAGTAAACGTTTCGACCACGCTTCGGCAGTCCTTTTCAATACACATGGTAACTAAAATAACCTATAAAAATATAATACATAACACTCAAATCAAACTACAATCCGTTAGACAAATTAAACAATCAAATCCAGGGTTTCATGTTCTTTAGTAATAAGTATCCGTCATTATAATTCACTCTTCGGTCACTGAAGATTCCCATTTTTTGAAAAAACCGAGTCCGGTAAAGTAATAGTAGAAGGTGTTATTATTTGTCAAACAGGGTAATATTTAAGATAATTGTGGAAATTCCTTCTAAGACTACTGGTCAATTTAATTAAAAACCAAATGATCAAGAGATCGCTTAAATCATTTCAAAGTAAACGTTTTGACCACGCTTCGGCAGTTCTTTTCAATACATATGGTAACTAAAATAACCTATAAAAATATAATGCACAAAAATGAAATTCAACTGCAATCTGTCAAACAAATTAAACAATCAAATCTAGGATTTCATGTTCTTCACTAATAAGTATCCGACATTATAATTCACTCTCCGGTCATTGAAGATTCACTTCAATGACCTAAGAGTGAATTATAATGACGGTTAGTAAAGAACCGTTAGTAAAGAAAGGTTAGTAAAGAATTAGTAAAGAACATGAAATCCTGGATTTCATTGTTTAATTTGTGTTACGGATTGCAGTTTGATTTCATTTTTGTGTATTATATTTTCATAGTTTATTTTCGTTACCGTATGTATTCAAAAAGACAGCCGAAGCGTGGTCGAAACGTTTACTTTGAAATGTTTTGAGGGATCTCTTGATCATTTAGTTTTTAATAAAATTGACCAGTAGTCGAAAAAGGAATTTCCACCCTTATCTTAAATATTACTATGGTCGACACATATTAACACTTTCTACTATTACTTTCACGGACTCGGTTTCTTCAAAAACTGGGAATCTGCAATGACCTAAGTGTGAACTATAATGACGGATACATATTACTAAAGAGCATGAAGTACTTGATTTGATTGTTTAATTTGTCTTACGGATTGCAGTTTGATTTTATTGTTGTGTATTATATTTTTATGGGTTATTTTAGTTACCATGTGTATTGAGAAGGACTGCCGAAGCGTGGTCGAAACGTTTACTTTGAAATGAGGGATCTCTTAATCATTTTGTTTTTAATAAAATTGACCAGTAGTCGAAAAAGTAATCTCTACACTTATCTTAAATATTACCCTGGTCAACAAATAATAACACCTTCTATTATTACTTTACCGGAATCAGCTTTTTGAAAAAATGGGAATCTTCAATTACCTAAGAGTGAATTATAATGACGGATACTTATTAGTAAAGAACATGAAATCCTGGATTTATTGTTTAATTTTTCTTACGGATTGCAGTTTGATTTTATTTTTATGTATTAAATTTTTATAGCTTATTTTCGTTACTATATGTATGTAAAAGGACTGCCGAGGCGTCGTCGAAACGTTTACTTTCAAATGATTTGATGGATCTCTTGATCATTTGGTTTTTAATAAAATTGACCATTAGTCGAAAAAAGAATTTCTACACTTATCTTAAATATTACCCTGGTCGACACATATTAACACATGCTACTATTACTTTACCGGACTCGGTTTTTTCAAAAAATGCGAATCTTCAATGACCTAAGAGTGAATTATAATGACGGATACATATTACTTAAAAACATGAAATTCTGAATTTGATTGTTTAATTTTTCTTACAAGGATGATTTATTGCTCCCTGTCTAAATCATACTACGCAAATTGTAATTTGATATGGTTAATTATCATATTCTGCTTATTATATTTCATAGAAAAACAAGGATCAAAATTCAAAACAGGTAATTTCGTAGATTGTGTTTCAAACTGCATCTTGACTACGACTGAGAAAAAGACTATAAATACATTTCTTATATAGACTAGACCTTCAGTCTGCAAACATCTCTCAAAGAGGTATGATCGTTCACGGAGACAAAACTAGTGTCAGTCGTAAGCGAACCTCGAAAAAACGTGGTAAAGGTTTGCGTAACACATTCATCAATAGACTTCCGATCGAGCTAAATCTCCCTGGCTACCAGTACCGTGGACCTGGCACGAAATTAGCAAAACGACTTGCGCGTGGTGATCCTGGAATCAATCCTCTTGACGCAGCTTGCAAAGAGCACGATATCGCGTATTCGCAAAATGAAGAAAACGTTGAGGGAGAAATGTAGCTGACAGAGTGACAGGTAATAAAGCAATGAAACGTGTTTTTGCTAGAGACGCAAAATTAGGTGAGAAAACGGCTGCTTTAGCAGTAGCAAACGCCATGAAAATTAAGTCAAAATTTGGTAATGGTATTAAAAGAAAATCAACAACGTCATTAAGCAAAATTATCACAGCTGCAAAGAAATCAATGATTTCTAGTAAAAATGCTAATTCTGCTATAAAATCGGCACCTAATGGTGCACAATCAGCTGTTATGTAGGTTAGTGGAAATTATTATTATTAATAATTTTTATTATTATTAAAAATTATACATTTTCGTGGTGTTTTCATGCGAAAAGGATTACCGGTGAAAGGATCTAATAAATTATAATCAGCTATTATTAATCTCGATGATAAGGATGGTCCAGGCACTCATTGGGTGGCATATAAAAAAGTTGGTAACGAAGTAATTTACTTTAACAGCTAAGGCAATCTTCGACCTCCTTCGGATCTGATTCGATAGCTTGGTGTTGGTAGCGTAAAATATAATCATGAGAGATACAAAGATCATAATACTATTATATGCGGACATGTATGTCTCAAATTTCTATTTAATCAATTAAAGTCTAAAAGTATGTATATAAAGGAGTACAATAATTTTATTAAATCATTCTAACTTTTGCAGCTATCATGGACGATTCGTTTACATTAACTTTATCGGGAAATTCTTCTATGCTGGAAACTCAATATTTTCCACCAATAGAGTTATCCCTGCATAAAAATTATGATCTTGGTCTTGAAGAGTTTTTAACCTTTAATTCAATTCCAAATGTGGATATTGTTCAAAATAAATTTTATGTGGACGATAAAGAAATTACTATACCTACAGGAAGTTATGAAATAAGTGATATACAGCGCTATCTAAAGAATATTCTAGAACACGAGGGTACTAAATTTACATTAAACCAAACAATAATACTTTAAAATGTGAAATTTATGACAATCGAGATATAAGTTTCAAGCCCGAAGATTCTATTGGCCATTTCTTGGGATTTTCTCCTCTCCAATTAAAAGCCAATACACATTACGAATCTGATCAACCTGTATCAATTATAAAAGTGAACTCTCTCATAGTTGAGTGTAGTATAACTACAGGTGCCTATATTAACGGCCAGAAAGTACATACTGTTCATGAATTTTTTTCTGCCGTGCCACTAGAATATAAGATTGTAGAAGTTCCATCTCACGTCATTTACTTGCCAGTCGCGGTTAAGACAATAAATCATATACAGCTCGGTATTGTTGATCAAGACGGTCTTTTGGTAAATTTTCAACGGAAAGTTATAACAATCAGATTACATATCAAATCTTTGCGATAATGGGAATTGTTTTCAATAAGAAGTTTGGATTCGGTTATAAAAATCCAGTACCATGTTCGAGCCAGATCAGTCATCAACGGGTTCTCGAACCGTTAACACCTCAAAACGTTCAGCTGCTAAAAACCCTAGGTCTCAAAGTCAAAAGAAGAAGAAGAGAATAAAGAGGTTCAAGATTTTTTGCACTGATGTCTGTGAATTTATTTATCAATATCTGACTATTTGCTGTCATGGAAGGGGAAATTTTAAATATTGAAGCACCAATCATCTATAATGAATCCATTGCTCATTGCGAAATTTATCCGCATCAGCCTTATGCCTCGTCAGCCTTCAATAATAGCGACGAAATTCTAATTGCTGTTCAAAATCAAGACCATTGCCTCCTACCAAGCAAAAGCTTACTTAGCGTATATGGAAGATTAGTAAAAACTGGTGGAACACAAATGACTAATACAGTTTTAGTTTGTAATGCCATCTGTCTCTTATTTGAAGAAGCAAGATATGAAATTAATGCTATAGAAATTGATAGAAATAAAAATGTCGGTCTCACTTGTCTTATGAAAAATTATTTATCTTTAAATCCTGGATGTTGTGTACATGGGCAAAGAGAGGAAACATGAATTGACCTTACATTTTACTTTATTCATATAAAGATACAAAAGTTGAGACTATCTCGACGTATCCCGGTTGACTGCCCGATTTCGACTGACTCATATTCGTTTACAATACATATAGTACTTGGCTCATACGAATCGCGTATATGACAGTCCTCTCTTGCACAAAAAAATTACTTTTTGAAATTTATAACTAGCCTATCAGGCGGTCGAGAAACTCGCTTTGATCTACGCAA
>JBAGKK010192639.1:0-22731 GCA_037177015.1 Euceroptres primus | reverse complement strand
AAGTCAGCGGAATTTCCAACTGGAATTTCCGTAGAATTTCCGTGGAGTACTTTCCGGGGAATCTTTCCACGTGGGAAACTCCAAAAAGGCGGGATTACCCCGGCGTTACATTCTCGTAAATGTGGTAATTGACGACTGATTGAAACTAGTGATGTACGTCGACCACATTCGAGATGAAATCGAGACTTGCCTGAAACATGTGCAATTAAGTACAAAAGTTCATGCAGATCAAGAATCCATAATAAAAAAATCATACGAGAATTCTCCTTTCGTTCGTCTCGATAAAAAACGAGATTCTCGATTGCCATCAATTTTTAACTTATCCGATAATGTTTTAAGTAAACTAATTTTCGTCTCGTAAATGCTCGACGTGCATCACTAATTGAGACGGTAACAATAGGAGCCTCAGAATCGAAATTGTATTGTATATATACAGAGATAAATACTAATGAAGGAATAAGAATCAATAAACCTGTTATGGACATATATAAAGTGACACTTTAAGAGCAAATTTTATTGAGAAAAGGAAAATGTCTATGATTGAGAGAGTAAACATCTTCATTTTCATTATACAATTTGGATTATTCTTAATATGAATAATCTCAGAAATGAGGCGTTTCTTATAATTGGATTCGAAGAATAAAATTCGTATATTATCCCTGTCAAATGTATAGTGTAAATTGTTTTGATGTTGTTAATTCGGATTCACGTCATCGTCTTTTCGCTCAACGACGTGTTGTTTACCTTTTTTACCCCCTCTTTAAGGGGAGTAAAAAAGGTTATCTACAATAGGTTATCTACTGTTCTCAATAATCTTAATGTTTCTACGCTCCCTTCTTTACAACCTACTCTTTAATCCATTATCAAGTTGGAAAAAGACCCTACCAAAAAGTCGGATCATACGAATGTAGTATATAGAATTCCATGTATGAATTGTGATGCTTTTAATGTTGGTGAGACGAAACGAACCCTTCTTACCCGTATGAACGAACATAAAAGGAATAAGAACAATCTACACCATAAATTTGACTGGGATAATACACAAATTTTAGACTTCGAATCCAATTATGATAAACGCTTCATGTCTGAGATGATTCATATTAAGAATAATCCAAATTGTATAAATAAAAAGGAAGATGTTTACTCTCTCAATTGCAGATATTTTCCTTTTCTCAATAAAATTTTCTCTTGAAGTTTAACCTTATATTTGTCTATAACGGGTTTATTGATTCTTATTTTTTCATTAGTATTTATCTCTGTACATATACAATACAATTTCGATTCTTAGTATCGTATTGTCACCGTTTCAATCAGTCGTTAATTACCACTCTTACGAGAATGCAAGGCCGGAGTACTCTCGCCTTTTTGGCGTTTATTACTATTTTTTATGTTGTTTTTATCATTATTTGACTTCGTACGACTATTCAGGTAGTTAATTTTATATTTTTACACGTTTTTTTTATTGTGACAAAAAAGCGGTATTTTTTGGTATATATTTATATTTTAATTAATAAATTCCTAGCCCGATGAGGTTGGCGAACCAGGCCAACGAAACGTGGGTCACGCTAATTTAAAGTGTTTTTTTGATTTTACCCTCAACTGGTCGGTTTATAAGATTCTTCGGTATTTATCAAATAGAGGATGCTCTTTTAAATAACAATAAAAAAACAGTTTCTACTTTAATATATGTATAATAAATTAGTGTAATTGGATTTTCATAAACATTTTGCATTTCTTAAAAAAATTCCCGAAAAAGCCTTAAATTTCGGGGGCTCAAAGTGGTCTAACCCCTTAAAGTAACTCTAATTTAAAAATTCACAATTAACGAATTTAACTAATTCTCGAATCAGTTGATATTATACCCGTGAGGAAACGAAAGGGAAGCAACTGTTTTACTGGATTCAAATGATTCGAAAAATTTGAGATACTACAAAAAAATATTTTGATTTTATTGTTATTAATTTTGAAAATGTTTATTGGAATATAAATTGTACCATGTGAAAATACTCATACTTTTCTTTTCAGGTCAGCTTCAAAATGTCATAATAATTTCGTTTAACTGAAAAAGTATCACGTGCAGGATCGGGAAAAGAAAATATAAAATTGACGCGTCAGTGACTGCAAAATACTTTTTAAAAATGAAGGGCAACGTGACTGGCTTTACAGGAATATTAGTCTTAACTCCTTAGAGTATATGTATTTTTATCTTTTGTATTTTATATATCTCCTTTCACTCCAACCGTTCGTTTTTGAAATAAAAATCGCCAGCCATAATAAAATGGAGAAAAAGAAGCTGGAAGAAGGTTCCGCATTGTCGCGGTAATGCAACTGCGCATTCTGCGCGATCCATTATTATTACATTTTTATTTTCACCGAACGTGCGGTTCGCCTTACCACTACCACCGGCGATGTTTCGGAAGTGTAACTTCCGGCTTTCGTATCAAGAAAGTCTGCAATCGACCAGGGAGCGTGATAAGATTCCCAAAAGTATTTGAACAGATCGTATTTTTGGAGATTTGTCGGATCATGTATTCAAACATATTTTGTAGGAACTAGGAACTCTAATAAAAGTACGGACTTTTCTTTAAATTTCTACTTTAATAATTGTAATAACGAAACTGACTTCGTTTCCTTTGCAATTTAAACTGAAATAACACAGAGTTTTCATAACAAATAAATGAACCTTTGCTTTAAAGCATTCGCACTACGATAATGAACTCGCTAAATTTAAATCAAGAGAATTTAATAGTTGAAATAACGAAATTTCTTTTATTGACTTATGCCAGTTAAATTTTAATTAGAATTTGCTTCATTTTCTAGAACATTTTTCTGGAAAAATATCAAAGTAGTAATTAATTTTTGTTTCTCTAACAAATTAAAATGAAAATACGTTCTGTAAAAAGCTCAATTTCTTAATTTGTAAAGGAGAAAGCGACAAGTGAATGTAGTCAAGAACGCAGAAAATAAATTTGGAAAACTTTTATTTGATCGCGCAAACCGTTCTCACATCAAACGAGTCACCCTATTTATGACATAATGCATAACCGTGGTTAAGAACCATGATGGTTTTTACACAAAAAAAAAAAAGAGAAATAAAGGGAAAAACAAGAAACCTACAATGTGAAGCAGAGAAAAGTTTCATGGAATAAACGAATTCGTTCTCCGGACAGTCGTAGCTAAAAGTTTATAAATGAGGGTCATTCTTTTGTGCTAGAAAATAAAAAAAGAAAGAGAATAAATATTGCGAGGGCAGGAATTTTTCTGGTGAATTCAGTTTAGACAATTTTATGATCAGTTAACAAATGATGGGACGATCTTTTGTTTCAGCTACAGAAAAAAAATTCGAATTGATCACGAGAAGAACTATCGTGGACGAAAAAGAGGGTTTAGAAGTGACGTGTGTTGCCGAAGGGCTCTATCCTCAACCCTCTCTCGACATTTCCGTTGAGTAAGTATATTTCTCTGTGTGTGTGTGTGTGTGTGTGTGTGTGTGTGTCAAACACTCTTTTCGCAAGCTGCGATCTGAAATGGGGTTGAGTGTTTTTTTCTTCATTTTTGCAAAATATGCTATGCGATAACTTACCGACATTTTAAATGGATTTTGCACATTTCAATTATGCAAAATTTTCAAAAGAAATTCAGTTAAACATTTTTAGTCTAAAAGAGTTATCACAGAGATTTTTCATAGTTTAAGGATGTAGGTGCATAAGGATATTGACTCTGTAAAATAAAATATTTTTTGCATAGAATAAAATTTTATGAATACAAAAAACTAATCTTGAATTTCTATTTTCCAATTACAGGGGTGTTACAGAAAAATACTCAACAAAACCTGTCGTTACAATGCGAGAAGGATCTCAGTATTACGATATTTTGACAAGAGTAGACTTGGAAGACGAAGATTTGCCAGAGTTAGCAAATCTTAAGTGCACACTCAGCATACCAATGGCTAATTATAACGTTTCTCGTCAATCAATCTACCAACCTGGTCAGTATCACTAAACTTTTAAGTAAATTTCTAACACTTTTCAATTTGGCTTTCCATTATTTTGTAGGTGAGGGTTTAATCCATTACTTTAATTAATAAACCTTGCACAAAGTAATGCTTCTCATTTTTTTTGTGGATTTTGCGTTTCAAAAACGTGACATCGATTTGAATTTGTCTGAACTTTTTTCCCGAAATCAGTTTTCAGTTTTGAACCCTTCGATGTTTGGCTTCGGCTTATTGCCTTTTTTTAAAAAATTAAACAACCTAATTATAGGTCACATTTGACCTAATCCAACAAAAATTTAATTTTGTCTTATCGCTTTTTTATATCTACAAAACATTTTAGCATAATAGCAATCCATTGAACGAAACAACATTTCATTGCAGTTCAGCAGAGTAAATTCAAAGTGCTACTGGCTCAACGCCATTGTGAAATAACTTTAGAACAACCAATGAAATTCATGGTCTGCTAAATTTTCAAGATTAAAAAGAATTTTTGGTTTGCTATTTACTGATAGGTACTGAATATTTTCTATGATTAAATTTTGTTCTGTTGGGCATTTCACGGAATATATGTAAATGTAGGTGTATGGGTGCATTTATGTTTAGCGAGATCAAGCAGCAATCTATATCAATGACAATTTGAAATTCAGCGTGCAGTTTAAATCAAGTGGAAAATTATATTCAGCTTTCAGTGTTTTGACATTTCTGTGTCAAAATGTGTAGCGTTCATTAAAATGGAAAATTCCTTAACTAGTATTTTTTCAACCGGGACATAATTCTACCAACAAATGGATAAACAGTTAAAATATTTTTTGCTACTGACAGACGGTAATCTACTTTTCGAATCTCTACTAGTGAAATCTGATTTTTGGTTTATTATATATAATCTTCAAATATTAATAAAAAAATTGTTAGGTATTCTCAAATACTATAATTATAGGGTAAACGCACCGGTGCGGTGGTCGGACAACGATTCTATGTTCGGACACCACTTTTTGAAGTTCATAAATACAAAAGTATTACATTTTACGAGTTGTCAAAAAAAGGTTACAAAATAAATGCCAATCTCTTTCATGCGATAGAAATTTTATAACATTATAACAATTTTATTCAGAGAAAAAAAATATTCGTCCGACCACTGATACGTGTCCGGAAACCAGTTCACTCATCCTATAAAAGCGATGCACATGAGGTTTAAAAATGTTTTCCCAGTATTACTTTAAAACGAAATATATATGTATATGACCTATCTATGAAATGAAAAGCCGAGCTTTTCCCATTCCAGCAATTGAAGAATATAAAATATATTTTCACTCTAAGGTCTTTGAAATCACGTCATATAAATTTTTTTCATTCTATTATGCGATGGTTCTCTAAATGCTGTTAACGTATTCATATTATGCAGCTTCGCTTTTGACAGAAATGTCAAAGAAAGTTCTTTCAAACTGACTAGCAGTTACCACTCGAACCAAATTCAACATTCTGCCCTCAGACCTTTATAAATCCTTTCAAAAAACAGAATTTATTAATAAAATTTTTAAACTTAATTTGTAATCTATAGTTTTATATAAGATTTTTTTACATGCTTACTATTGGGAACTGGTGCAGGGTGGATTATTTTGGTGCACGTGATTTGGGTCATCAGCTGGTTTAAATTTATCTCACATGCAAAACACGAGGCACTTATGTTTAAAGATATATTTTCATTAGTATGAAACAACTATTTCAATATAAAATATGTTTTAAGCATGGCAGCCCCACATACGGATTCGAGAATCTCATATAAAATGGATCAAAATAGTTTATCTTTATTCTAGCAATAAAATCATGACACTTGATTTTAAATATATTTTGATTAGTTTTTTTTCACACTCTTTATCCAAACATCGTAGCAGCAATTTATGAGACAAAACCTATACTTAAACAAGACCTGTTAATTGGCATAAAAAAACAATAGACATATTATTGGAAAACTTTGGTTTCGATTTGCCACAGTTATTATTTTTTTTGTTTTTTTACCGTATGTGGTGTTTGTTGTGCAGGAACGCCCACAACCACTACCACTACTACAACGAAGCTGCTGAGAAAAATGGAGATCCAGGCGCTAGACAAGTCAGAACCAGACTTTGGCTATGGTGGTGGTAAGACTGAAATATTGCAACCCTGAACCCTGTCCATAATTTACCAATCACCACCATGGGCCACCTGCATTTCCGAGACACTGCTCTTCGTTTAGAAACTTTGAGAACGGTAGCAGAAGTTCATTTACTATGCGAGGAATTTCAATTGCGAGGTTTTTTTTTCAAGACCCAACTCTATCTAACTGTAGAGGTTACTTTTTTGCAAAATAAAGTTCTAGAATTCTAACTTGACTCAATATGCCTAGCCAAAACTTTAACTTTATAATTCTCGTAAAGAGATTCTACAATTATTATTCTATAATTAAATCTACGAATTTTCTTACCCTTGAACGATTCGATTGTAAAAATTCAATTTCAGGTTTCAGGAGAGTATAAAGAAATGAAAATTAATTGTAATAAATATGCATTAAACTTTATAACTTTCAAAAAATTCAGCACCGATTCTCGAAAAGTTCTTAAACGTTTTGAAAGAGGAAGATTTCCAAATTTTTTGCACACAGATTTCAGCTATGAAATTTGAGAGGCTCTGAAAATAAACTCTAATTCTTAGAAATGACGCATGAAAAAAGTAATGGTTCAAGTTCTCAAATGTCATAACTTTTGTGTGCAAAATTTGTGTGATCAATTTAATGATTGGAAATTGTGGCCGCACCTGCACGCACCCGCGTTTTACACATTTTTTGCACTCTTTATATACACACTAAATTCAGAAGTACACTCCCGCCAGCAATTTTGGGTACACTGATATTTTTCAAAAATTTCAAACGAATGTGATATCCTAAATACAGCTTCTGAAGAATTTTTTACGATATTTCCTTAAAACTTATTTAAATTTGCGTCGAATGGCCCCTATTTGAATCGTTTTCGATCAATCTGAAAAAAAATATCTATAAAAAACAAGGTTTTTTGCTAATTTCTTAAATTTCCAATATTTCCAAAATTATTTCATATTTTTTTAGTTTCTAGGGCTTATCTTAAAGGGGAGATCCTGCACTTTCTACTGAAATCATCTATAGATTTTTTGTTGCACTTGTATAGATTTGGCAAAGGGTTAAGCTTGACAAAAAAATAACCTGAAAATTTTGAAGAACGGTTACTGTCGTAATAAACGGTATTAAAATTTCTTAACTAGAAATTCTATAATTCTTCTAAAATTTATTATCAAATCACTTAAGCTTTGATTTTTAAAAATAATTTCGAATAATGAAACCGCTCTTCAAAATTTTCAGATTATTTTTTGTAAGATTATTTTTTGTCAAGTTATAAAATTTTATTACCGTTTATTACGACTGTAACAGTTCTTCAAAATTTTCAGGTTATTTTTTTGTCAAGCTTAACCCTTTGCCAAATCTATAGAAGTGCAACAAAAAATCTATAGATGATTTCAGTAAAAAGTGCAGGATTTCCCCTTTAACATAAGCCCTAGAAACTTAAAAACTATGAAATAATTTTCGAGATATTGGAAATTTAAGAAATTGGTAAAAGACTTTGTTTCTTATAGATATTGTCTTACAGAGTGATCGAAAACAATTCAAATAGGGATCATTCAACGCAGATTTAAATACGTTTTAAGTAAATATCGTTAAAAATTGTGCAGAAGCTGTATTTAAGATATCACATTCGTTTGAAATTTTTGAAAAATACGAATGTACCCAAACTTTCTGGCGGGAGTGTATCAGTTTTGATCCGAAGTTGGATCGAAACGTTACAAACAATTGACAACTATATAACTACTACGTAGATAGGTTTATGTAATAGTAATGTAGTTTTCAATTTTTTGTAACGTTTCGATTCAACTTCGGATCAAAAATGATACTTCTGGACTTAGTGTGAACCTATTATTCTTTCTTCCACATTTTTCCAAATTTGAATAAAATTTTTTTCAATAATTTCTAAGGAATACGGGTCTTTATGCCTATCTTTTAATGAACATTCTGTTTTTTTAAATGTTGTTTTGTTTCTGCACATCCACATTCCACACATTTTTGCACCTATTCGCAGTAGATAGGAAGTTTTTCTTCTGTATCGTCTGTAAGTTTTTCGTAAACTAACGACAGCATGTCATTTTCATAAAGCTATGATTGAAATTGATAATTTCTTGCAAGCATGTATAATGAGAATTTGAAAATATATAAATAAGAAATATAAGAGAAATAAGTAGTGACAATAATATCAAATAAAGATATGGAAATTATTTATTTGAAGTTCTCCTTATTGTAGAAAAATATGGATTGTCTTAGGTATGTAAGTTTGTTGGTCGGAAGGTGTGACAATTAATTTGCACCTCAACGAAAGTGGTAGATTTAAAACGTTATAATTTTATTGAGCTGCAATCAGTTCAGATGTAAGGCTTTCCACTTAAGTTTCTATCATCAAGTTCTACTTTTATTCGAGCTACTATTTAGAATTCTGGTGTCTGGTTAACATTTTGTTTCTAACATTCCTGCCCTGACTGAAATTTCGTGGCACTCGCGAGACTAATACAAAGAGGCAAGTTAAATCTTCGTAAGCGAAAATCCACATGCCATTTTCCTATGAGAATCACAGAGTAAACTACGGTTTTCAAACTCCCTCATGTTACTAAAATAAATGCCCTATGGATAATTAATTTGAAAATGTAATGAACAAGGGGGGTGAGGTGGGGGGGGGGGTAAAATTTTACACACAAATAATATACTCATGTGACGAGAATATAAAAAATTAATTAATTAAAAGTTTCCACGTCTGTATTTGCTTTATCTGGAATATTGTATATTACTTGAAATATATTTTAAAAGCATAATTTCAAATATTTCATTATTATTCCAATTTACTCTAACATTGATTCACATTTTTGTGAAAATAACTTCAGCGTTGAAGTATTTCACTTGTACATTTATTTTCCAACGTTGGACGGAAAAGAATGCACATTCGGATGTGATTTATCTTTAACCTGTCAGCACGCGTATTATGATATTTTGCTTATTTCATTAAAAAACTGACCTCTCTCTGAAATCTATTCTGAAAAAGAATCGTGTTATATGAAAAATACAAATACTTTCCATAAATGGAAAATAATACTAGAATTTATTATTGATAAATATAAATGAGAATATAAATATCAACAATATTGAAGAAAGAATATTTTTAATTAATTTTTAAATACAACAGCAAGATTTTATTTTCGTTTGCATTACAGAAAAGTTTGTTTAAAATAACTACAATGCTTCGAGCAGCGTTGAGGACTTATAATATTTATGAGGTGTAGTTTTTTATTAAACAAAGTTTTTAAACTACTATTCAGGTTTTTCTCAATACAGCATAAGCATTTGTGGTTATTTTGGAGTTACAGCATGTGAACTGGATGCATATGTTAATAGAGTTTGGCATATTTCAAGTCTAGTCCCCAGGGTCCCATCCGTATATTCAGTTCTGATGAATTTGCTAGAGGGCTTATTTCGAACTACGAGTCACTGATTTTCTGCAATATAATTACGCCTTTTTTATTCACAACATTCGGATTTTTAGGCTCATACTTTAAACTAAAATTCAACTTTAAAGACCAAATAATAAATAATTAAAAAATGTGGGTGATTGACAAAAAAACCTGAGAATTTTAGGCCAGGAGATTTCTGGAAAAAAGAGATTTCCAAACTGGCTAAAGAATATTATTGAATTACTTCTAATCGAAGAGAGTAAATATTTAAAATAGTTATGGGTGACAGAAAAAAAATTAACCCAGTCCGAGTCATTTTCCACATTTTCTTGAATGATTACATTACATTTTTTCTAAAAATATCTCAATAAATTACTTAGGTATATCAAAGCACAATTTAATAAAGTTTAAATTTTAAAAGAAAATTGTTAATAATTGTCTTTATCAACCTTCCTGATTTAAGATTTAATTCTTAGACAAAATTGTTCATATTTCACAATTCTTAATAGAGATAATTAAATCTATCTCGAAGGCGATTCCTCTGTTAAGACATAAAGACCGGTGGAAGAAGTTAATTGCTGCGATTGTAACGAACGGGAATGACTGCACGTACATGCGAGGCACGTTCCCGCTTGCATTACCGAGTGATTTACCAAACCTAGCGTGCCGTCATAGTACTATAGTAGGTATAAAGCGAACGTAGGAACGGAAACCGTGTCTCGCATGATAAAGAATCAGTCTGATTAGTTTTGCATTCAATGTTCTCTCTAGCTGGAATTTAACTCAAGTGTCTTGACTAGATTCGTATAAAGACTCCTCTGCGGACTTGATCCAACTAAACCAAGATCCTCTCTAATTCCGACTTCATTGATAATAATTTCATAAACTGAAGAGTGACACACCATAAGGGATTAACCCACATTTTTTCGAAAATAAGATTATTAGGTAGAAGATTCTGAATAATTCAAATTCACATCCTCACAAAAATATTTTTTTATAATTTCATTTTTCAAAGTTCTTTGCAATTTTTCAATTCCTTTTGCATTTTTTCAATTTTTTAAAACATTTTTTCTTAAATTTTTTCAAGTCTTTGCAACATTTTTTAACCTTTTTCAACTCCATAGCTCCAAATATACACCATTTTCTCAGAACTCAATGACTTTTTTCAATCAAAAGTTTCCTGTCTCAATTCAGTTGCAACCTTAGTTGCAAGTTTTTTTTTCAAATTGAAAATTGGACTTTTAATCAGCGTCTAAAGTTGAAAAAACGCGCATCTGGAACGAAAAGAAACATTCCACATCCATTTTCTCGGAACTCAATGACATTTTCCAATGAAACTTTTTTGTGTCGATTCAGCAACTCAAAAAACAGAAATCAAATTTGTGTTTTTTCCTGAAATTGAAAATTGTATTTTAAATCACTGGCCAAATTTGAGAAAATGTGCGCCCCCAGCGAAAAAAATATTCCCTTCCTCAATTTTTTCGGAACCTAACAACATTTTCCAATGAAACCTTTCATGCTTCAATTCAGTGTTGATTTATCTCGAGAGAGGATGTTTGCCTTTTTTTCTTAAATTCAAAATTAGATTTTACGGAATGTTTTTGTCTCTCCTGAAAAATCAGCAAAATGTGGATTAATCCCTTATGGCGTGCCATCCTTCAACTATTACTACATTTTGAATCACGTTTATTTTTCAAATTTCTTTTATCTCACGACAGATAAAATATGAAAATGAAAAGGGTTAGGGTTTATCTCTTTAAAAAGGTTCACTTTAAACAGACATCATCTAAAATTTTATAACACCTGTTTTAAGGCTGTTCACTAGGGTGGTCCAAAAATGCATTTCAATTTTTTTTTTTAATTTTCATGCTCTCACCCCCCAGATTTGTTCGAATCACCAAAAAAGTAAACACGTATATTTTTATTTTGAAATAAATTGATATTTAGGGGTTGCTCAAAACCCAAAAATTTTTACGTGTAATTCCCATGTGGAAAAAGGACGGTTTTGTAACTTTGTGATAGAATCGTTAATATTAGATGTATCTTCCTGCACTGCTAGAAAAATCTGTATTAAGCTTCATATACCGTATATGAAGCAAATATGAGGTCGTCCATAAACTACGTTACCAATTTATAGAAGAGAGGGGGTCGACTAAACCTACGATTTGTAACGGGGAGGGGCGGGGGTTCAGTCAAAGTAACAGTGTACAAGTCAAGTTAACCTTTTACAAACATTTTTTTTCTAAAAGTACATATGGTAACGTTTAATACGTTTCCATTTGATAAATGTTAAAGAAGACAATATAGGCATATTGGCAACTTAACTCGCTATAAACACAAAAAAAACAAAATAAACGTAAAATCGGGTTTTAGCTAAGGCTACATTACTTTCGCAGGGGGGGGGGTTAATATCAAAACCACGATTGGCAACGAGGGGGAGGGTGGAGGGTTAAAAAGGCCAAAAATTGGTAACGTAGTTAATGGTCGATCCCTATGCAGTACAGACATTGGAATTTAATGCACAGGCATATTAAATTTAATATAAAAGTTTCATAAATCTAATACAAAACGTATTAGCTTTAAAATAAATGTGTAGTGAGTTTAATGTACATTATATATTAATCGTCAGTTAAGATACAGTACCAGTCGACATATTTCTTTATATATATTCAATTTGAATATTTTTTTGTTATTACAATTTTTACGTTCTTATACAAAATTTGTCACCTTTATCCCATTCATATATGAATGGGGTAAAGGTGAGCAACCCCTAAATATCAATTTATTTCAAAATTAAAATATACGTGTTTACTTTCTTGGGAATTCGAAAAAATCTGGTCAGTGAGAGCATGAAAATTTAAAAAAAAATTGAAATGCATTTTTGGACCACCCTAGTGAACAGTCTTAAAACTGGTGTTATAAAATTTTAGATGATGTTTGTTTAAAATGATAAAATATTGTTAACCCTTTTCATTTGTATCTTTTATCCGCCGTGAGATAAAAGAAATTTGAAAAATAAACGTGATTCAAAATGTAGTGATAGTTGAAGGATGGCACGCCATAAGGCATTAATCCACATTTTTGCTGATTTTTCAGGAGAGACAAAAACATTCCGTAAAATCTAATTTTGAATTTAAGAAAAAAATGCAAACATCCTCTTTCGAGATAAATCAACACTGAATTGAAGCATGAAAGGAAAATCTTGAGATTTTGTCTTGGATTTTGGATTTATAATGAAAGGTTTCATTGGAAAATGTTGTTAGGTTCCGAAAAAATGGAGGAAGAGTATATTTTTTTCGCTCAGGGCGCACATTTTCTCAAATTTGGCCAGTGATTTAAAATACAATGTTCAATTTCAGAAAAAACACAATTTTGATTTCTAGTTTTTGAGTTGCTGAATCGACACAAAAAAAGTTTCATCGGAAAATGTCATTAAGTTCCGAGAAAATTGATGGGGAATGTTTCTTTTCGTTCCAGATGCGCTAATTTAGATTTGAAGATGTTTATAAATGTTTAGAAGTCTGTCCCTGAAGTTTCATGTCTATTCGGTAACCTTCATATTTTAGGTTAGAATTTGGGAAAAAATCACTTTAAAAAATCTAAAAAAATCAAAAACACATTAACTTTAGTCCGACGCAAGTGCTTGTATATGCAGAAACATGTTTATTGTTCGTAACTTCAAAAGATTTCTGCAAATTATGTACTGTACGATTTATAATAATGTCCACTCGGTAACCCATTTTTAAGAAGTGGTAATTAAGTAAAAATATAATCGAAAATCTGGAGACACACTCAAGTAAAGTGTGAAAAAATAAATTTTCACAATATTTTTACAATTTTTGATCTCCACACTACAGATTTTAAAAATAATTTTGAAATTCATATTTCTGCTTTTATTGAATGTCCACTCGGTAACCTTCACCAACAAGAATCATTTTTTATAAAGTAATCAATTATTTCTTCTGATTTAAGTATTCTTATTATTTAAACGATGATTCTTGTGGATGTTTAATCTTTTGATTGTTCATAAATAACAAGCCCAATAAAAATACAAAATTTGAAAAAAACGCAAGTTCCTGAATTATTCCTTAAAAAATAAAATAATAGTAGTGATACATTCAAGCGAGATCTCGTCTTTTCAAAGCATGTGATCCTTGTCTAGATGCTGTCTTGTCCTTATCAAGAATCTTAAAAATATTATGGAATGGAACTAATCTATATGTTTCCATGGTTACTTAAACATTTTCACCCTACTTCATGTTGTCAAAAGCAAGACTTCTCGAAGAAAACATAAAGAAACATAAAAAACAAAAAACATTTGACTGTTCAAGAATCTTGGTTAATAATATGCTCGAAATTTCGAGCGTTATGAAGCAAAATTAAGATTTTCTTATCTTGAGGGGATCACTAAATAATAGACAATAATATATAGTTTCAAAAATGATTTTTGTGGATGTTTACTGGTCATTATTTGTTGATAACTAAAGGGTCGAAGAAAAGTTGAAAAATGTAGAAAAAACTGCAATTCTCTAGCTTTATTCTAAGTGAAGATCATTATAAACAATAATTAATTGTTTAAAAAATTTATTTTGTTATTTTTCAATAATTATTATCTCATTATAACTAGAGGGTCAAAGAAAAGTTGAAGAATGTTACAAAAACCGAAATTTTCTAGATTTATTCTAAGGAAAGATAGTTACAAACAATAATAAATTGTTTAAACAATTTTTAAAACATCAAAATATGTTTAGACAGTGATATCTTGCGTATTAAAAACAATTTGTGAAAACAAACTACAAAAAAATATGTTTGAACGCGATATCTCATTTTTGCACTTATGGATTTTGTTTTGGGACCCTATGAAAGTGGCTTATGGGGGTGGAATTCAAAAAGCAGTTATGGTTCGTATTCAACGATTATTTCTCAAGAAAAGCGTGTTAGATTCAGTAAGATACATGTAATATTAACGATTCTATTGCAAATTTATAAAAACGTCTTTTTTCCATGGGAAAGACACGTAAAACTTTATGGGCTTTGAGCAACCCCTAAATATCAATTGATTTCAAAATAAAAAATTTTTCTCTTTCGCCTTTCTGAGGATTCAATTAAATCTGGGGCGTGAGAACATGAAAATTAAAAAAAAATGTTGAACCACCCTCCTATTCACTCAGTACATTCAACATAAAAATTAATCAATCTTTATCAGGACTATAAATATTTTTATATATCATGATTTTAATTGAGCAAAATAGACCTACAATTTTGATTGAGAAACCGAAGCGTACTTTAGAAAGAAATAGTTTCGGTACATAAATAAATAAACCGCTGCCAAGTAAGTACTAGTTTGAGTGTATCCACGTTGGGGTGTGCTTCCTCACAAAGGTTGTTTTTTAACAATTAGTAATAGGTCAATTGATTCGTCTCATCAAAAGGAATAAATTTGGTTGTTATAATATTTCTATATTTCCAAAATTGAAAAACTTTTCTTTATATAAACGTACAAAAAAAATTTAATTTTATATCTATTTAAAATACAGTTGGTTATAAAAGGTTTAAAAATACGTCAATCGATTTATCTCGTCGAAAGGAATAAATTTGGTAGTTATAATATTGTTATATTTCCAAAACTAAAAAACTTTCTTTGATACAAACTTAAAAATAATTTTAATTTTATATTTTATAAATATAGTTGGTCATAAAAGGTTTTACAACAGGTCAATTGATTCATCTCGTCAAAAGGAATAAATTTGCTTCTTATAATATTGCTATATTTCCAAAATTGAAAAAAAGTTTTACACTGAAAGCCCGATTTAAGCCGGCTTCGGGGGTTGCCGCAATGTCTTGGGCTTAAAGCGGGCGTCTTTAAACGTAAACAAATCAGGGTCGTATGAACTATTTCTTTTTGATTTTTGTCACGAGTGAAAAATATTTTTTAAATATAAGTTTAATTTAAGGTTTACCTCACTGTTAAGTTTGATTTAGTTATTATTTATGAATTATTACAAATAACGCAGAACAAAAACACTGAAAACGAATTGATGCGAACGATGCTTAGACTACTACGTCACTACTGCGCACTTTGTTGTTACGCTTTTTGCGTGACACCGCTGAGCTCCGAGTTCAGCTTTCCTGCCCCTTTGGATCCCTCGCCACCAAGCTCAGACCAAACTAAACACTCACTCATGTATAAACTACTTCCTGGAAGGCCTATTTCGGTCGGCATTCAACCGCGCTTTCAGTGTATTTATAAAAGAAAAAATTGAAAATGCAAAAGATTGTAGATGAGGAAATTTTTTGTTTGAGAATGATTACAAACATTGTATTGATTTTTACCAACTAAATACCACCCCATATTTTTAAAAAATTTATATTGAGAGTCTTTTTTACTTAAAAAATAGTGACAAAAATTATTGAAAATTTCCAACTTTTCAAGATATTTATTCAATCAACCTCAATCTTTTTTGTAGAAAAAGGTGTATTTCAATATAGCCTTCAAATCTAGAGTAAATTTTCTTGACTATAACCAAAATTGCAAAAAAAAAATAGCATCTAAAACGATTTTGAAGAAAAATTTAATAATCAAACTTAACTTATTAATTATGGGCACTATCTGGTAATTTAATAATTCCTCCAAATTTCATGGCCCTAGCTCAAATTGCTTGTGAGTCATCATTAAAAACACATTGTTGATACACACACACACGCGGACACGGACATTTTTAAAAACCTTATTTTCGGATTCTGGGGGTCGAATTAGGTCTAAAAATGTTAAAAAATGAGATTCGAAAATTTTTATCGTTACAAAGCTTCCTTTATGAGGAAGCAATATATTATATAAAGTTGTGAAGATTTGATTTGACTGTACGGACTGAAGGGGGTCAGTCCCTCTAGAGCCCGAAAAAAGGTGCTTTTTGAGAATTTTTTTCAAATAAAAAGACAGCATAGACAATCAAGCTTCCAGGGATATTTTCATCAACTTTTGAACAAAGTTGAAAAAGAAATGACCAAAATATTCCAAAATGGCAGAGTAAACCATGGTGCACTGGAATGTTTCGCCGCCTAAGTAGTAGGACGGCGTACATGATAGCGTCCGGAATTCGTAACAGAAACAGAAATAATTTTCATTTTCTCAATTTGGATACTTTTTTACTCTATATGAACCAAAACACCCCAATTAGAACTGAATATTAATGAAAATTTCCACTGTTCCAACCAAAACTGCGACTTTTGATGAAAATTTTTTTAATATTTGTGCTTATAAAAATATTAAAAATGTATAAAGTCACTTATATTTGTGGTTCATACAGAGCAAAAAAGTATCCAAATTAAGAAAATGACAATTATTTCTGTTTCCGTTACGAATTCTGGACGCTATCGTGTACGCCGACCTACTACTTGGGCGGCAAGACATTCCAGTGCACCATGGTTTACTCCACCATTTTGGAATATTTTGGTGTCATTTGTTTTAAACTTTAAAAATTAAAATTTAAACTTTTAAATTATATTAATTAAATTAAATTAAAATTAAAACTTAAAAAATTGATGAAAATATTTCTGAAAGATTTATTGTCTGCTGTTTTTTTATTTGAAAAAAAATGCTCAAAAAGCACCTTTTTTCGGGCTCTAGAGGGACTGACCCCCTGAAGGGTCTTAAAAACTCGAAAGATTCGAATTAGTAACAGTTGTGCTTTATATTGATTTTATTACGAATTGATGGCAAGAAAGGTGCAAAATGAGAATTTTAAGAGATCCAGTTTACTGAACGTTGAAGTATTGTTTTCAGATTGTTACGTACTTTTGGCTGGCGAAGTAAATAGTTTTATTTCGAATCGACATTAATGGTTTTCAGAAGGCGGCTTCAATCAAGCGAAAAGTTAACGGGATTCTTGCTCGGTAGACGAAAGCTCGAAGAGTTTTCTCCTAATGTAATTTCTTGTTTTCATACATCCCCTTCTTTACTTGAGCTTTTTTCAACTCAAGTGTAACTAAATCCCTCGTCTTTGCTAGCCCGTATTGAACGAATCCGCCCACCCTCGGCATCAAACCACCCCCGCTTTGCTGTTTCCACTCCCTGTTTTTCTCCCTCACCCCATCGACATTCAACTTTCAACAGAAGTCGAGACGCAAACGCTTCATGATTTTCTTATCATTTTGTGAAGGCTGCTACCACTTTCGCGAATGAAAGTTTACCGTGCCGGTACGAATGGTTTCTCATGTCCTGCAAAAGGAACGGTATCCAGCCGTTGAAAAAGTGAAGAATGAACCATTGTAAGTCCGTAGACATTTATTTTACATGCCTGAGTGAAACCTCATGGCAGCCGATGCGTTGCGTTGTCCAACTTCTTCTTGCATGGATAACGGCAGCTACAGATAATTTTTTTTCATTTAAAATAAATTTTTAAGCTTTTCCAGGCAGAAAAAAAACATTTGAGATAATTTGACTTCCAGGAAGTATGTTTGTATGTCAAACATGTTAAGGAAAGAATGCAAGGCATTTCTGAAATGTAAATGGCATTTTAATATTATTTTTGTCAGATAAACTGAAAAAATTGTTAGTTGGACCAACTACTTTGGTTTGTAACATATGCGTCTACTACTTTATCAGTTGGGATAATTATTTTCTTTAGTTTCTCGTACTAACTGATTAGTCAATGAAACTAATAACATGGTTTTCCTAACTAATAAAATAGCAGTATCAACTAATAAAATAGCAATACTATTTAGAAATATTTAAAATATACCTAAATAATATCTATATTTAATATCTAAATAATATCTGAATATCTAATAACTAATAATAATATCTATATCTATATCTAAAATATTTCTAAATAGAAATATTGAGAGCGAAGGAGAGAGAACTTGGCACAGAATCGACAATATTCCTGTAACTTGTACAAAATCAGTTTAATAAGTATTTTCGAATTGCAAAAAACAATAACTAAAATCTCACAAAGCAAAATATTGTTTCTCGAAATGTAAAAAGTATCTTTTCGATGTAAAAGCTTATGTTGCAAAAAAATTGGTAACATTTTGTTTCTCGTATTCGAGAAGCTTACGCTTTACAGAAATTTTTCGCCCAACTTGCGTAAAAGTTGCTTTAAATTCCTCTGCGAACTTCTGAAACGGAGTTTTCCGCCGCAAAGAAAAAAGTTATCCCAGTCCGTTTGTATCGAAAACAAAACGCTGGGGAATCCCGGAAAATCTTTCCGTCGAAATAACATGAGATTCGGGGGAAAACACATGCATTCCTCGGATGCGTGGATCGATATACGTCGAAGAAGTTGAGTGAATTTCCAAAGAGAAAAATATTTTCGTTTACAGAGCTGGACAACTTACGAAAATATCGACAATAGTCTATTTGTACCTTTTATGAAAAGCTGTTCGTGCTTCGAAACTTCAAAATCTTAGGATAACACGTGATTCTTTGACGTTAATGGATTTTCCAAAAATAATATCAAATTAGGGAAATATTCATCATGATATATTAAATTTAATTTTTAACCACTCGCGAGCAGAAACATTATTTAAATTTTAAACAGTATTATGAAGAAGTATACATGCTAGATAAACATGGAACTTTAATAGAACATTATAATAAATTATAAAGTATCAGTTTTCATTGTAAAGCTTTATACACTCTCTAAATCTAAATCAGTTAAATTTAACTGATGATCAGTTAAACTAAGCCTGACTTCTTCCTTTAGCAATCAGTGGAAATTAGCTGATATTTAGTTAAAAATTCACTGATATTCAGTTAAACAAGTTACTGAAATTTCACTGATATCCAGTGAAACAAGTTACTGAAATTTCAGTGAACGAAAAATTAACTGATTTTTCAGTCATGAACATCACCTCAAAGTTAGGTTTAACTGTAAAATTAGTGAATTTTGACTGAAATTTTAGCTAAATTTTCACTGAATGAATCAGTGACTGACTTCTTGCTGCTGAATCAGTTATTTTTAACTAATTCAGATTTAGAGAGCATGATCTATTTCTAATTAACACACTCAATAATTATCCAAGGCTTTAAATTATATTATGTTGCGGATGCTCTGTGTAAACACTGAAGCTCCGATTTAGTGTGGGTTTCAGGGGTTGCCTGAATGGGCTTCCCGTAAATCGGATTTCTGTCAAACGTAAACAAGTCAGGGCCTAAAGAAATCGGAGCTCGAGTGTTTTTCTTTCTCTTCAACAATTTAGATAAATTTACTTTATCTAATGAAATTAGGATGTTTTAGGAATTAGACTAAATGTGATAAATGAAGCCAGAAACGAGGTAAATCACTGAAAAGATTAAATTAAATCTTAAATTCAAAATAGCACAGAAGGTAACAATTTGTTTGGCTGACCAATAGTGACTAACTCTACTTAAACGAATGCTGCATTCTGAAGTAGTAAAATAAGTATATAGTCAGATCCAAATATGACTCCGGATATATTTTCTTTTGCTCTCAACTTTCCTATGATTATACTTTCCTAAAAAAATCTTTGTTACGAAAAGAAAAAATTGCAATAAGATATACACAATATATTTGCATAAAAGCCATTTTTCACTCAGAAAAATGATATAGTGTTGACCATAAAAAATGTTGAAGTTAACCTCTTTGCGAAACGAAGTTTGTGCTCAAATAAAATTACATTGAGGGGAACTGAATAAAAATTATTTCCAGGCCATTCGAGATTGTGCCCTTCATGAGGAAACTAATAAAAACTAAGACCGTAAACTGAGACATAAAAAATATAAATCCGAGATACGTAGATCAAGTCTCAGTAGATAAAAGAAGAACTTCCTATTCTTATTGGGTATATGAATAAAGCTTATCTTCACTGCCTTTAGTGGAAACTGTTATTTACTGTAAAAAAATGTGGCTTATTTATAAATTTTTCCAGATTTCTAATGCAGACATTCAAGTAAAGAGATATTATCACCAATTATTTATGAGCACGTTTGCCAGGTGGAAAGACACACCTCCCTCATCAGTTCTATCTTTTTCGGCAGTATACTGCGTTTATTGAAATTCCAGTGAGACTTAAAGAAGAATCGTTCTCGACTCTTGTTTCTTTTCTAGGGAGAATTGTGTCATGTTTCAAGAAAGGAAAACTTGACATTTCAAACGCTTGAATACTTTACGCTCTTGCAGACTGATACTCAGCTTTGCCCTTATTTCATCCTTTCTCATATCAGCCCTTTTACTTCGTACATTCGCAGTAAAAACGAAAAATAATATTTACCCCAATTCTGGGATAAAAATTGCCTTCAACAAAAATTAGCTTTGCAGAATAGGCTGCACCAAAATACCGGCATAATTTTTTTTTAACATGAAAACATGTATTAAAAATCTAACACAGTATTCTCTATAAGGTGCTTGTTAAGAATAAGAGGACGTAAGAAGAATTTAAGATTGATTTTAAAACCAGCCTGTCACATAGTCTTACTTTCAACTTCTGTTGGAATTATTTTCTCGAGATGGTTTTCAGATAGAGATGGTTTATATATGATAATACATAAGATGGAATTTCATATACTGAATAAACAACTGAAGGTCTAGGAGGAAATCCAAATATACTTTTTCAGTTCCGAAGAAACATGATCCCTTGGGAAATGAGAGTACTTGAAGAGTTGTTTCAGTATCAATTATCTTCTTTCCTTTCAAAGATAAAGAAACGAAGAAATATGAAGCTTTTATGTGAAATTGCACTATAGAAAATAAAAGCTGAAAGTCAGGACTCGTGTCTTATAAAATCTGTACTGTTTGATGTAACATAAAATTATATTTTAGTCAGTGCATCTTTTTGCAAAATATCCATTTTTGCAATTTACAACAAATTTTAAAAAGTAGGAGGTTTTTTGTTTGTTGCATAGATAATATTTTATTTCTTCTGAGGCTTAAATATATTTTCCAAAAAAAGAAAACTTTAAATCTGTTTAAAAAAAAATATGGAACCTTTTGTGATAGAAATTCGAACTAACTTGCACGATACAGGGGCTCTTCGTTTAAATAATTTCGCCTCACTTTGGAGAGGTATTAGAGAAGCATGAGATGCGAATCATAATTTATATATGATGACGAAAGTTACGAATTTGAGATGGAAGCTCAAAGTAAGGATTCAAAGTACAGTTTACATGTTCAAGAGAAGTCGCGAGAGTGTACGTGAACCGATTATTGGTTCATCTTCCTTCCTCCAGAGTTCATTATACATACGTGTATAAGGACCAATCCTCATACAGAAGTGAGGGAATAAAGGATCACCTGCTGATAGCTTATCATCCAAATCCGGTCTCTGCCATTGACGGGAAATCAATATGGAATGGGGACTGCTTGCCTAGAGTATCCTCGATTTACTTTCGTATCATTACACTGGTATTACAGGCACGTGTGCAATAGATCTCAACCTACAATATTTCGATACACAAAACGTATTTCAGCTCTTAAGCTTCCTTTTGACGTTTTCAAGTTTAATTGGCCAGTTTTGATAAAAAGACTCAGCTTTTAAAAAGAAAATTGCAAAAATAAAAAATTCTACACATGAAAGACAATAAAAACATCTAATAGGTAATAGTTTTCAATGTTTTTGGAATGCAAAATCTTTTTTACATTTGAGAAATTTTCAAGTTTCTGAAATAATCTTATTTGAAAATAAAACTAATATAAAAATCTGCCCAGCCCCCTTCGGGGGCGCGGGCACATTCTCATCGCTCGATTCGCTCGCAAGTTTGAACGCGCCTGGGGCGCGCGGAGTGGCCGTCGCGCTTCGCGCTCCGATATTATTGATCGTCGCGCTATGCGCTCCGATATTATTGGACGTTGCGCTTCACGCTCCGTTATCGTTTAACCTCGCGCTGCACACTAGGTCCTTATAGCTCGCGAAGGTCACCTCGCTCGCTAGTCTGAGCGCGCTTCCGGGCTCACGGAATATTCGTCGTTCTTTACGCAGAGTCAAGTTTATTCCTCATAATTTACTTTTAGCTGAAATTGATGCTTCAATATATTCTTTATTATTTTCCGCAATTTCAGCATGATACTTGACTTTCTCTCTTATTAACATAAGTTTGAGCGCCCCTAGGGCTCTCGATTATGCTTGAGACTCAGTAACATATTATTTATTCTTTACAAATTAAATCATGTTTAATTTTCTCAAAGCGCTCAGGACTTTTAAAGAGATTGTTAACTTTGTTTTTG
>JBAGKK010192528.1:0-22743 GCA_037177015.1 Euceroptres primus | reverse complement strand
TATATATATTACCGAATCCATTTCAAGTCAGGCAGGTATTAAAAAATTCGCAAAAATACCCTTTTTTCGGGGATCTGAAGTGGAATGATCCCTTAACATGAGGAGAAAGCGTAATTTTTTCACTTGGCTATCCAGATCCTGTGGGATTTTCATGGTAGTGAAAAAGAGTCGCGATAAATTATAGGCGCCTGACTAATACGCCTGAAGAATATTTACATAAAGCTTGCTTATGTAAATAGTCATGCACCTTTTGCACACGTATGGTCGTATCCTGTGTCTTGAGTGCACACTGCACTCAAGTTATGTACAGTTATGCTCTCGTGGGTGTATTCACGAGCACAAAAGCGGAGCGTTGCAAAGCACAATCCGGGCGAGGAGGAAGACGGGGTAGGACGCAAAATCGTAAATCTAAATAATTGACAGCTCCTTCGGACGGGGCCAACTCGGCACTGCGATACAACCAGATAAGAGATTAGCTGGATGTACCAAATGTTTCTAACAAACATAATTTGTTGCGTCAATCACCGCTATCGCCTGCAAACGTTATAGATTATTCCAAGCACGAGACCAGATCCTGCATTGTATGTAATTCTTGTCTATTGGTTCTTCATTCTTCCATTATGGACGTTATCGATTCGAGTACATTTTTCACTTGCACTATTTTATTCAATACAGTGGGAGAGATCAAGATCTGATTACATTATCGTACGGACAACTTGTCGCGAGGTTTATATCGTTGTTTCTAGGCATTACAACCAGTTCTACGGAGGTAAACCGCTGAAAATTTACGGTATTACAATTTTTGTGTTTATACTTACATGTACATATAGATTTATAAGGTGAAGAGTGATTGCAATTTAATAATGTAGTACAATTGGGTTATGGGTCGATCTCATCCATCTGAAACTTTTTCAGGAATGAAAAAGTGTCATGAAAGGTGCAGATTTTAATAAAGCTTCAACCACAAGCATGGAGAAACAAAATCAGTTAAATTAACAGAAGTAATTTGCTAAAATAGGGGCAGCAGATATTTTTTGTTATATTTACAGAAAATGTTAAGCCTAAGGATTTTACACGCTTTTTTTGTAAAATCAACAGATGTACGTTAGGATTACATATTTCTAATATTTCTTAAAATCTATCACTAAAAACCATTGGTGTGAATTTTGTTGCATCTTATTTTCAATAATTTAACGAGTTAAAGTTTTTATTTGATTTAATTTGTTTCTTAATCTAATTTTTGTTGGAACTCAATTTGAAAAGAATTCGGCGTTAACATGAAGATCACCGATTTACTGTGGTTAATCTAACAAATATTTCTGTTGATTTTACAGAAAAACCTGTCCACGAAGAAAAAAGAATCTGTAAAATTAACAGAATAATCAGTTAAAATGGGGACGAACGATTTTTTCTGTTATATTTGTATACATTTCTTTAAATTTTACATACATTTCTGTTAAACTTACAGATTGTCACTTTTAACAGATATTTCTGTAGATTCTATAGACATCTGTTAAATTTGGAGATTTTTTTTCATTGAATTTACTTTTCTGTAAATTCTACAGACATATCTGCTTTTATTGACCATCTGTAAGTTTAACAGAAATGTCTCTAGAATCTACAGAAATGCCAGTAAATATAAGAAAAAAATCTGTTGTCCCTATCTTAACAGATTTTGACTGTTAAATTTGCAGTTGGTCTGTGAATTTAACAAATGAGTGATTCTCCTGAAAGGGACCTTTTCGACGCCCTGGATAATAGTTTCAACACTATTCATTTTAAATTGTTGAGAATTGGCAGAGTAGTCGGTAAGATCGCATGTAATACCAGAAAAAACTTTTCAACCGATTCTCATAAGCTGAATTTATGGGGGAGCATTATTTTGTTACGAGTAAAAATTCCGTGTCATATCCGAAGCCACATGTTTTTTCGTGAAAAAATAATAATTTTAATGTTACGACTATAATACAACCTAAAAAGTGCTTGTATATTGAAGCGATTTAACAAAAAATTGCGTAATTCTATCACGATGTTTCATAACATTAGAAAATGTATGTTTTTTGTCATACCCGAAGCCTTTTTTCGCTTTCACTCAGAGATTTTATTTTACATCATTCCAATTTTATTGAAGTAGGTATCCTAAGGTTTTTGGGTTCACTGAATCCGAATATGATAACAGAATTTCAAAATTCAAAATGGCGGAGCCAATATGGCGGATCAGAAATCTAAAAATAAAAAAATTGTATTTTTATAAAAATGAGTATCTTAAAATTTTCGGAATCGCTGAATTCAAATCTAACAACAGAATTTCAAAATTAAAAACGGCGGATCAAAAATTTTTGAATTGTTGTATTTTTGAAACAATGAATATCTTAAGGTTTCTGGGCGCACTTAATCCAAATCTGATAACAGAATTTCAAAATTCAAAATGGCGAATCAAATATGGCGGATCAGAAATTAAAAAATTAAAAAATTGTTGTATCTTTTTAAAAATGAGTATCTTAAGCTTTTTGGGTCCCTGAATTCAAATCTGATAACAGAATTTCAAAATTCCAAATGGTCGATCCAATATGGTGGATCAAACAGTTAAAATTTTGTTGTTTTTTACGAAAATGAGTAACTTAAGGTTTGATTTTTATATAATTATATTTATATATTTATATAATCATAATTATAGTAATTATGTTTGTTGGTCTAAATAAATGCATTTTCTACTTTTGAGTAACTGTTAAATTATTTTATTGTATACACATTTTATATATTTTATTTGAGATTTTTCCATTTTTCATATTTCACCTAAAATTTGCACCCAAGGGGTGCAAAGCTACCCCTAAAATGAACCCTAAGAGATATTTTTTTGGCTCTTTATGAAATCACTTTTTTGGATCCTAATTAACAACTGTGCAAAACAAATTTGCTTTATACCAAAATGCTGTGTTTTTTCCTTTTTGGGATGTATCGTTACGACTAAAAGGTTTGTAAAATCCATATTTTTGAAGAATAATTTTACGCAGCTCACTTTCTCACTCTTGACAGTCGAATAAATTGACTTCACCAACAGAAAATTCTAAAATCGAAAAATTATTTTTTCACACGCGTCCAACTGAAAAGGGTTCCTTTCAGGAGAATCACACAAATATGTCTGCAAAATCTACAGAAATATCTGTTAAATTTACTGTCGAATTTAGCAGATATTTATGTATACAGAAATATCTGTTAAATTTACTGTCGAATTTAGCAGATATTTCTGTAGATTCTACAGAGAATTAAATTTACTGATCACCTGCAAGTTTAACAGAAATATCTGTAGAATCTACAGCAATATCTGTAAATAAAAGAGAAGAAATGTGACGTCCTTATTTAAACAAATTTTAACTATTAAATTTACTGACCATGTGTAAGTTTAACAGAAATATCTGTATAAAAGAAAAAATTTGTTGTCCCTATTTTAACAGATATTAACTGTTGAACTTACAGATGGTCAGTAAATTTAACAGATAACAGTCTGTAGAACCCACAGAAATATCTGTTAACGTTATTGACCATGTGTAAGTTTAACAGAAATGTCTGTAGAATCTACTGAAATGTCTGTAAATATAAGAGAAAATTCTATTCGAACAAATTTTAACTGTTAAATTTACTGACCATGTGAACAGTTTAACAGAAATGTCTGTATAATATGCAGAAATGTTAGTAAATATGAGATAAAATATGTTGTCTCTATTTTAACAGATTTTAACTGTTAAATTTACTAACCGTGAGCAGGTTTAACAGAAATGTCCGTCGAATCTACTGAAATTTGAGTAAATATAAGTGAAAAAATCAGTTGTCCCTATTTGAACAAATTTTAACTGTTGAACTTACAGATGGTCAGTAAATTTAACAGATGTCGTAGAATCTACAGAAGTATCTGTTAAATTTACTGACCATCTGTATCTTTAACTGAAATGTCTTTAGAATCTAGAGAAATGTCTGTAAATATAACAAAAAAATCTATTGTCCCTATTTTAACAGATTATTCTGTTTGTTTTACATATTTTTCCTTTTCAGAATAATCTTAGGCTTAACAGAAATTTCTGTAAATATAACAGAAAAATCATCTGTCTCTAGTTTAACAGATTTTAACAGATAATTTTAACAGATTTTTTTCCACACGTTATGCATGAATTTTCATTGTAACCATAAATCATAGTTAATTTCCTGTCTGCAGAGAATTAGCGACACTGGCAGAAAATTAATCCAAGTTTTATCACGTTTACTCAGTATATTTTAGTAATTTAATTTCATTTAGCCTCCGTGACGAGGCACTTTTGCTTTTCCGATTTCATGCGCGTAACTGCCTTAACGACTTATTGTTAATAGTAAGGCTCCATGGATGGTGCATTAAATGAGAGCCCAACCACCGATAATGTTCATCCTTCTTTAGGAACCGGCTGGCAAGCCAATGGAGCTTGTAAAGCTCGTAAAGCTGAGAGCAAACTCGTGCTGTAATACTTTGAGGACGACCGCCACTGGTGGGTCCTCATCCTTGTTTATTATTAACTTGGCGACATCTTAAAAGTCACTTGAATGTCTGCGACATCATCCTCGAGTATATAACATTTGCATATTAAATGGCAAAAATTCCTGCGAATGTACTGGATAAGATTCTGTAACAGATGGAATTCAGGTTATCTAAAACGATATCTTCAGAGAATTTAAGAGATTACATATTACGCAAGAGACGCTTTTAGTATGTACTTCATATTATAATATCCGGATACGGCTTCATACTTAATGTAATATATATATATGTGTGTGTGTGTATCATTACATTTTTCGTGATCCACCCTAATATATATATATATATATATATATTAGGGTGGTTCACGAAGAACTTGTTTTTATTTTTCTGCGGCCGTATCGCGATAGTATGTTCCTTTGGATCAGAAAATACACTCCTAATTTTTTCAGATTTAAAAAAAAATTCTTAGAGGTTGCGAGCATCAAATTTACGTAAAAATTTAGATTTTCGCAGTTTTCAATTATCTTAAAAATATACAAATATACAAATATACAATATACAAATATCTCATCAATAAAAATTGTACCTTATACAAAGGACAAAACACTTATTTTGTGTCCGATTAAAAAAAAATTTGGTGCCGGTAAAAGGCATAAAATGTACGATTCCTTAGGAACAGACAGATTTATAAGAGCATAGTTGTACCCCTAAACATTTTTTTTAAGGATTGCCAAAATTCTAGAACCCTCCCCATACAATAGGGAAAAAATACATAATAGATATCAGATGAAAAATTTAAAATCTGGACATCACAAAAATACTTAAAAAAAAAAAATTCACAAGGCTTTTATGGTTTCTCCATCACTGTAATTTTCTGAAATAGCAATATACATAAACAGGAGAAAGAGAGAATAACCTATATTATTTAAAATCATTTTTTATATTCGCAACAAACATACAAATGAACTGCGCAATGTTGGTCACTTTTGGTTTAAACCAAGTATGCACTTATCAAATGTTTTATTTATGTTGTCAGAGTAAAAGTTATTTATTGATATTGCGGTTTCCAAAATTGTATAAGGGTTAGTCCACAATGAGAGTATTACAGTAGTTTTAGTTTTAAGAGTTTTAACCTGAAACAGTCGTAAGTTCTAAGACTTCTAACAATGCGCGCGTATTGTCTTAAGTTTTAGAACTTACGACTGTTACAACTATCCTGGGAGGTTTTAGTATGTAAAATGTATAAAGCAGCGTATATTTGTTGTCAATATAAGAAAATTTAGACGAATGATAGTATGTAACATTTTTCATCACAAGAGAAGTGTAAATTGTTCAACTGTACGTTTGTTGTGAATATAAGAAACTATTTTTAAAGATGATTTTATAAGTTATTCTTTCTTCCTCCTATTTATTTATATTACTATTTTATCAAATTTCAGTGATGGAGAAACCATTAAAAGCCTTATTAAAAAAATTATTTGAAAATATTTTTCTGGTGCTCAGGTTTTAAATTTTTCATCTCATATCTATTACATATTTTTTCCCTATTGCATGGGGAAGGTCCTAGAATTTTGGCAATCCTTACAAAAAATGTTTAGGGGTACAATTATGCTTTGAAATCTGTTCGTAAGAAATCGTACATTTTATGCCTTTTACCAGCGACAAATAATTTCTTTTTCAATCGGGTATAAAATGAGAGTTATGTTCTTTGTATTAGCTACAATTTTTATTCATAAAATATTTCTTTAAAATTGATATGCATATTTTTTTTAAAAAGTCGAAAACTACACAAATCTTAATTTTTACATAAATTTGATGCTCGCAATCTCTAAAATTTTTTTTAAAATATGAAAAAATTAGGAGTGTATTTTCTGATCCAAAGAAACACACTGTCGCGATTCGGCCGCTGAAAAATAAAAACAAGTTTTTTGTGAACCACTCTAATATATATATATATATATATAAATGTTCATTGGAAAATGTCGAGATAAGATATATAAGATATACATAAATATACATAAAACAGATAAAACATAAAGAATAACAAAAAAGTTGAAAATTGAATAACTATTAAAAATTTCATGATAACTCCTCTAAAAGAATGTAAATGTTTTTTTCTATGTTTTTCTAACAAGATTAGAGATTTATGAAATAAGTGATAAAAAATCAGTTTAAAGTCAAGAAGGTTTCATAGAAAATGTATAATATAGCAAATGTATAAATAGTAATAAACATATTTTTAGTGCTTCACATGAATCTCTAATCTATGCTTAATATTAAATTCTTTTCATTATTATTATTATTATTATTATTATTATTATTTTAAGAGTTTAGATGTTAATTTTGTCTGTCTACTGGTCCAATCAATATTATTGAAAATATTGATTATTAAGGTTGTGAAAAAAACGCTCTCTAGCTCCGCTGGGATACGAGCCCTTCAATAATATTGATTGGACCAGTAGACAGACAAAATTAACATCTAAACTCTTAAATTAATTACCCTGGTCAAAAAACTTAAGATCATTATTATTATTATTATTATTATTATTATCATTATTATTATTTTCATTAAAAAGTGAACTTTGCACTCTTAAAAATGTCTTTAAAAATTTTATTTAATTTTTTTTCTACCTTAATTTTGATTTTCTTTCCGTTATTTTTTAAAGAATCATATATTATCTTGACATTAATTTTAGAAAGAATCAAATCGAAAGTGAAAACGAATAATCTTTTACGTTGTCTGGATACGATTTTTATAATGAATAGAAAAGCGAAGAATTCTTTGGATAGTAACTCGAATAACATCTACACTGTTTTTAGTTACTGTGGTTGAAAATAGATTTACTTTTGCTTGAAAATTGATTTACTTTTGGTTGAAAGTATTATTTACCTTTGGTTGAAAATTAATTTACCTTTGGTTGAAAATTGATTTTCTTTTGATTGAAAATTGATTTACTTTTGGTTGAAAATTCATTTACTTTTGGTTGAAAATTAACTTAAATTAGTTACTGAAAATTCATTCATTTTGGTTGAAAATTCATTTACTTTCGGTTAAAATTTGATTAAATTACGATATTTGCATAAAACTTCATCGAAAATAGTTGAAGCTTCAACCAGATATTTCTAACAGTGTGTTCGAGATGCTATCCTGATAAAATCTTTAAAGAGAATAAAAATAAAAGTGAATACCTCTTTGGTGACTACTCTCTGGCAATAAATAATTTATTGACCATTTGATACTAATTTTATAACTTTGTATTACGAATAACCTAATTATTTTAAGAAGTTCTTCTTCCTTAATTTAATCTTCAACTGATTTTTTATTTAAATAACATAATTAACTTTAGTTTAAAAGTCTTAGGCATAAAAATTATAATTCTAACATAATTTCTCGAGACGAATGTAGGTGCAGCCTTGAAGGTCTTCGACCTTGAGAATAGCTTTTCTTATTCACTGCCGCATCGAACGAGATCCGATCTAAAATGTTTTCTACCTCGTAACTATATCAGGAGCGTATCTGAAGCCTTTCGCTTCAGGGTGAGAGGGAACAGGTCTTCAGTACGAATCTATGCGAGAAATGAGGCTTAAAGGTCAGTACGTATTCTCTTCGCTCTCTGGGCTAAAGCATAAACACTACAAACAGTCATTTTAAATGTCGACATATTTCATACAACGGAAATGTGAAGAATTCTATTTACGCCTATCATTTATAGCTTTAAAAATCCGATTGGAAGCAATTTCCAATTCGTGCAGAAATGACTGGAATCGATTCACTTTATTTGATTTGATTTAATCAGTTTCAATTGCGTCCAATAAATATTAATCGGTTTTAATCGATTTCAGCCGCTTTTTTATTTTTCTACTTGCATAAAATGGGTACTCCATTTCGAAAAAGACTTTGATGAAAATTTGTGTAAGATGGTGTTTTTGCGTTAAATAGTGAGTTTTTTAATATGACTTGCAGTCGAATTAAAAATTATATTGTCACTTTAATCCAATATTTATTTTAATTAACATTCAATTCCAAATTGGATCGTCAATATATAATGAATGTAAATAAGTCAACGGATGAGATACTGTATGCAAATCGATTCTTAATTTCCGCTAATCAACTTCTATGCATTTATCTTGTTTGCTTGAAATTTATTCGGAACAAATTTTTAATTTATTTGCATAAAATCAAATCAATGAAAAATTTAAATTCTGACAACATTGAAGTATTCTAAGAGGTTTTCTTGTGTGCAATCCAATAGCATCCATACACCTGCAAGAGCATATACGCTTTTTGCACTCTTTCTTGCTCTAGAAGTGATCTATCGTACTTTGAATGAACGTATCTGCTGCTATTAAGCCCGCAGGTATTAAAAAACCGGTTGCTCTGGGCTTGGATTAGAAAGAAACAAAAAATAAACTTGTTTGCTGCAAGCTTAACAAATCGCGTGTCCCTGTAAAAGTTAAAAGCTCGTAACGTACCGAGGGATGTTCTCGAAGTATAAAATGTGGCGTCCGCTGGGTTTTCCCACGCTGCAGTTCTGACAGTAAAACATTTTAAGAAGATTATGAAATTATACGCAATGTTTCCGGTGGAACGTGGCGGTGATTTTATTGCGTTAGTTAAATTTTATCTCTGCTTCTCGCTTCTCGCAGCTTGCAAACCGATGAATCCTCTTTCTTGGTATAATGCATTTTTCATGCAAGGACGGTTTCATAAGCTACTCATCTGCGAAAGGGAAAATTTAAAGCTCTGCATAAATTTGTTCATCACTGGCAAGTTGGTAATGATTTTATTTTTTTGATGAGCTACGTGATTATTAATTTCGAGAGATACGTCGATGCTCATTTCTCGAGGGTAAGGTCGAGTATAAACCTCGCTGTAAAATTATAATTAGTGAAGACGGTTGGTTCGTTGTAATGAATACTAAAAGCCGTTTAGTCGTTATGATCTTTTTGGTACATAATTTGAAAAAATAAACAAACATCACATTTCTAGGTCGTTAAAAATCCAATATTTCGTTTTGTTCCCTGAAAATTAAAAATTTTGTTCCCTGAAATTAAAAAATGTTTTTTTTTTATTTCGAGTCACCCTACTCCACAATGCACTCTCGCTTCTTCGTCGATAGGCGATACAAGTGGAGGTGTAAAAATTTTCACAAGAACTCTCCCCTAGAGGTACCTGGAGGGTTTATGGCGGTCATAGTTAATAGCAGTTTGCGAGACCTTGTAAGGCGAAAGAGATGTGCTCTTTGTAGTTCGGTTGTACGTGCCTTTAGACGTAACATCGCGTAGCATGGAAGATAAAGGAGAAAAAAAGCGTAAAAGAAAGAAGATAGATAGAGAATCGCTGAAGAATCGTACGGCTGGAATCTTGCGTATAGGCAACACATGACCCTATAACCCGATATCGATGGTAATGACTTGGAACGAACCAAAGACTTTCCTTGCAGTGTTACAGTGTACACTACATACTTGCAGGGATTTGCATGAGGGATGAGGCGAATTCATGTTTCAATTGCACCTTTAATTGGACAGTATTCTAAGAGAAGACTTGTACGTAGAAGAAAACGTCCAAGGGCCGTCTTCACGAAGGAATTACGATTTCAGTCTACAAGCTCCTACAAACTCTCCGTACTCATTAGGTTCAAACAATCGAATTTCATTAGAAGCTTCTTTAACATTCTTCACATTTCAGATGAAAAGAATTTGTTGAAAACTTTTAATTTACTATGTACCTATGGTTTGATTAGTAAAGGTTAATTATTATTAGTAAGTTCTCCTATGGTTTGAATAGTAAAAATAAAAGCGAAATCCTTCGTGAGCATGTTACGCTAATAGAATTTTCAAAAATAATAAAAGCTAATACGCCTTAATCATCATGTTCTCCTGGTACAATTTGCAAAAATTAACAAAATAAGACAAATAAATCCTTGGTAATCATGTTCTTTGGATAAAAGTTTAAACTAGAAAAATTAGTTACAGTTATTTATTTCAGGACGAAGTTAACTTTGTTGCACAGCTGTGCATAAAAAATTTTGTGAGCATTCTGAGAGCTTCTGAATTCTGTGAAATCCTTTTATCAATTATAGGGAAAGTTAATTCTGTGTATAAATTTACTACGTACTTGTGGGATTGATTTTAAAATAGTAAAAATAAAAGCGAACTCCTTCGTGAGGCTGTTATGCTAATGCAATTTTCAAAAATAATAAAAGCTAATACGCTGTAATCATCATGTTCTCCTGGTACAATTTGAAAAAATTACCAAAATAAAACGAATAAATCCTGGGTAATCATGTTCTTTGGATAAAAGTTTAAAATATCAGAGTCGTTTCTGAACATTGTTAAGAAACCGTTGTTATTTATTGGCCGTTGTTAAGGTTATTGCTACTAACCTTTTCTAGGAAGTTACTATTTGGTGTTCCTGTGGACTTTAACTTACAATATGATTTTTAGTTTTTATAGAACATATTTTGCTAAAAGTGTAACATTCAAATTGCTAGAAAAACCACACTACCGACGGATAGTATCGGGCCACCTATTTTTTGTTAGTTGCATAAAATCTCCTAATATTGGCAATACATACTTAAAATTTTTGGCCTCAAAATATCACGAAAGACATAAAAATTCCGGATAAAATGACCTCAAGGTGAAGTATTTTTGTCAATTTTTGAGGATGATATTGTGTAAAAATTCAAAATGTCAAATTTTTCTTAAATTATGAATATTTCCTGAAATAATTGACTTTTTTATGTTCTTACACTCATTTTAAAGGTAAATTAACGTAGAATATAAACAACGTATTAAAAAAAGTATACTGATTCTCCCCTAGAATCTGCCAAAGTCTAAGATTAGAACAAAAATATCGTACAAATTAAAAAAATTCTTGTATTAAAAAAAAAGGATTTTACAAATACATATAAGTGATAACCCGCAATAATTAATTAGATTTTCTTAAAAAATAGAGTATCATTATTTTCAATATTTTTTAATAAATAATTTTGCAAGTTTGAATTTTTACGATTTTGTTATTCTAAGTTTAGACTTTGGCAGAATCTAGGGAAAAATTATTATAATTTTTTGGGCACTTTGTTTACATTTTACGCAAATTTACCTTTAGAATGAGTGCAAGAACATCTAAAAACGTCAATTGTTTCGGGAGTTATTCATAACTTAAGAAAAGTTTGAAATTTTGACTTTTTCACAATATCTTCCACAAAAATTGACAAAAACACTTCATCTTGAGGTAATTTTATGCATAATTTTGATGTCTATTATGCTATTTTGTGGATTAAATTTTAATGTGTGCATTGTCAATATTAAGAGATTTTATGCAACTAAAAAAAACATGTGGTCCGATACTATCCGTCGGTTATGTAGATACAGTTATTTATTTCAGGGCGAAGTCAACTCTGTTGCCCAACTTTTACTTGGCTTAAAATATAAATTATTCTATAGAATAATTTAGAATTAGGACGGAACAAAGTTAAAATTTTTGGTGCATCTGCTCACGTTTAGCAAGCTTCTTGAATTTAACACGAACAAAATTATTTTTCTTAATATCGACTGATGCAGAGTCAAATTTTGTATGCATACAGCAGTATAGCTGTGCAAACAAAATTTTGTGAGAATCCTGAGAATTTTTTAATTCTGTTAAAGCCTTTTATCGGGGAAAGCAAAACCTTTATAGGGAAAGTGAATTCTGTGTACAAATTTACTATGAACCTGTGGGATTAATCGTAAAATAGTAAAAATCACAGGGAAGGTTAATTCTGTGTACAAATTTACTATGTACCTCTAGGATTGATCGTAAAATAGTAAAAATCAGAGCGAACTCCTTCGTGAGCATGTTATGCTAATGCAACTTTTAAAATTAATAATAGCTAATACGCCGTAATCATCATGTTCTCTTGGTACAATTTGGAAAAATTACTAAAATAAAACGAATAAGTTCTTGGTTATCATGTGCTCCGGATAAAAGTTTAAAATATCAGAGTCGTTTCGGAACATTGTTAGGAAACCGTTGTTATTTATTGTCCGTTGTTAAGGTTGTTGCTACTAACCGTTTCTAGGAAGTTACTATTTGGTATTTCTGTGAACTTTAACTTACATCAACATTTTTAGTTTTATAGAATATATTTTGCTAAAAGTGTAACGTTCGAATTGCTAGAAAAATTAGTTACAGAGTTAACTCTGTTGCCAAATTTTAATTTGTCTTAAAATATGAATCATTCTACAGAATATCTTAGAATTAGGACACTAACATTAGGATTAGTTATTAACATTATTAGTATATTATATACTATATTAACATTATATATTAACAGTATATTAACATTAGGATTAACTGTCCAATCAGGACAGTTAACATTTTTGGTGCATCGGCCCGCGCTTAGCAAGTTTGTTGAATTTAACACGAAGAAAATTATTTTTCTTAATATCGGCTAATGCAGAATCGAAATTTGTATACATACAGCTGTGCTTAAAAAATGTTGTGAGAATTCTGAGAATTTTTGAATTCTGTGAAAACCTTCTATCAATTATAGGGAAAGTTAATTCTGTTGTCAAATTATAAAAATTTATGTAGGACGTATCTCTTGCAAAAAAATATATAGCATTTTACTAAATGTCTGTGTAAATAAAATTCTTGTCTACCTACACCCTGGGATGTTTTGTTTTTAATTTTAAATTATCTAATTAACTTTAATTATTATAGGAAGGCTCATAACCATATAAGCATAACGACTACTGTTTTGACAATCTCTACTGTTCATGACGGGGATGATCTTGAAACGATCCCGTCAGCAGGATCACAAATTTTGCATTGCTATCGCTCGCTAGCAATTAGCCAGCACAAACACTAATGCAATTTGTACTCCTCGTATTTTCATGAACGTGCAGCTGGGCAGGTATATTTTAATAGCAGCAAGGGCTGATTTGCAATATTGCAGATGGGAGCAGCCAGATACTAAAGGAGCAAGAAGGATGCACGCGTTAATTAACGCTAAACACTCGCGCCGCACCACGGCCATGCCAGATTGGGACGCACGCATAATGCTGATATGAAAGTCATGAGAACGTTGTTGTAAACGTTTTTCGTTTTCCTTTTTTTTTCGACTTAATGACTTCATTTCCTTAAGAAATATGGACATAATGAATAAGTGAATTGTTAAGCAAATACTTAATTAGTTTCACTTTCTTTAAACTTGATGTAGTACTTAAATTAAATAGTGGTAGTAAAATATATTTTGCTACCAACATTTAATATAATTATATGTATCATATATTTCTCATAAAATTATTTTAAAGGAGATACAAACAAAGATATTGTAAATTAGTTTAAACTAGGGTCAATTTCGGAAATAAGTAAATTTCGATTATAGAAACTTGAAGACAATGACCAGGAATTATTACTTTACAATTTTCCAAAAATTATAACCATTTTAAGGAAGAAGTTTCTTGAGCGAGGCCTTTACCCCACTTTAAAGTAATTGAAAAATCAGGAACGGAATTTTTTATTTCTTTACGACTTTAAATAGCGATACAAATTTTTCTGTATATTTTCGAGCAAAATAAACGTAATTAAGTAATTATATTGATTTAAAAAATAACTAGTTAGTGACTTATTTATATGAATGAATAAATGCTGGCCTCCATAATAATTTTTTATCAAAATAGGTGTTTTTATTTCATATCTGCTGTCCCGGACGCATTTCAAGTCGACCCACGGTTCCTCTTCAGTGGGAAGTGGTGCAACGTCGATAAATTATATAGATACGAAATAAAAACACCTACTTATTTAGATAAAAAGTGTCTGGAGGCAAGAATTAGTTCATCATAATAATTGAGTAAAAATTGAATGAATAACTGAATATATTGAGTCATTCCTTGCGAAGTATGCTACTATTTGTTGAGAAACATGTATTGAAGACTTCAGAAGACATAATATAAAAACGCAGCTTGTTAAGTTACTTTTAAATCCTATCCAATGATTCACGCTTTTAAATTGAGATTTTTACGTGCTAATGCGTAGAATTTCTTCTAGTATCATTTCTTATACGCCCACATGCTAAGAACATTCTGTCTTGCTTATTGAAATCAAACTGGCCAAAATTGATGCTTACCGTTAACTTTTGGATGAAGTGTCGGGAGTAGGGACCTCTATTTGTTACGCTTTTAAACTGCTTCCATTTCAAAGAAATGAACAATTCTAAATAATCTTTTTCATACTATATATATATATATATATATATATATATATATATATATTAACGCTAATATGCAATAATGTTTAAAAATGAAATGATAATTCTACATATAGTGTTATAAAACTTGACACTCTGGAAAATTAGAAAGATACAAAGCTGCTTATTATTTCTTTACATGAAAGGAATGAGTATTTGTTTTGCTTGCTCTTTAAATAAACATTCAAACTGAAAATACCTAATATTTAGTGAAAACAAAATTTCAATTGACTATTTACTTTGTCTTCAATAAATATTTGTTTGACATCTTTCTGTAACTTAACTATACTATATGACTTCTTAATTAAAACTTAATTTTCTTTTAGTTTATAACAACTTTCATTCAATTAAAGAAATGTTCATTGTGAAATACATAAATATTTCTTTGCTTGAATCTGCATGATTTTTTTATGTGACAAAAATATTTCTTTGTACTTGTAGCAAAGAAAATAACAAAAATAACAAAAATATTTCTTTATACTTGTAGCAAAGAAATATTTAACAAGTCCTATTCAATAGGACCATTAAAAAAAAAGAGATCTACAATATTTTCTGGGTTAATATTAGAAATCTAATAATAATTATAATTAATTATTACTCAGTGGGGGATTATATTGACTCTCGATGAAAATAATCGTTTATAATATTGAATGTTAAATTTTAGCTTTAGGGTCAGAATAAATAATTCAATTAATTTTTAATTGAACCAAACGTTTCGGCGCACAATGGTGGCCCTCATCAGTGGTTAATGTTTATTCTTGTGGGAATTGTTAAATGCGTATACATTCTGACAGACTGAATGGTGGAGCGTTTCTGTTTGGACATCAATTTCGTTTGAAAAATGCATTTAGTCAAAAATTAATTGAATTATTTATTCTGACCCTAAAGCCAAAATTTAACATTCAATATTATAAACGATAATTAATTAATATTAATTATTACTTATAATTAATTAATATTATTTATTAATTATTAATTAATTATTTATTATTTATTATTTAAATTAGCCTAGAAACTAAAAAAGTTGGAGAAGAAAAACGGTTTATCGCGCTTTTATTCTGCAACTTTAACAATTTTTTAAAACCAAAACTAAGACATGATCGGTAATTGGGACATCTACCTTATGGTTATAGTCGAAAATTTTTTAAAATAATAATCGTTCACTATTTTCACTAATCCAAGAATCTTTCAACCTATTATTATAATTTCAATTTTTGCTTTGCACTGTTAGAAATTTCCATGGTAATTATGGTAGTAATATGCCACTGAAGTTTTATGCAGTTATCGTAACTGAAATTTCAGTCACAGTTTCATAAATCAGTTACAGTTTCGTGAATTTCAGTTACATTTTTGTAAATTCAGGAAAAGTATAGGAAAATTCAGTTACAAGTAACTGAAAATTCCGTTAAACTAATGTAATTTTACGATACTTGTAATTGAAAACTCAGAATCTTGTAACTGAAAATTCTGAAAGTTATAACATAGAATTCCGAAACTGTAACAGAAAAGATTGTACATTCAGGTAACTGAAGTTTTATACAGTTACATGTAACTGAAAATTTAGTTACTGTTTCATAAATTTAAGATCCTTTTTCATAAATTTCAGTTACAATTTGGTAAATTTAATACATATTTAGGAAAATTCAGTCACCGTAACTGCAATTTAAAACAAATTCTTGAAAATTCAGTTACATTTTCGTAATTTTCAGATAGGGTTTCTGAAAAGTGTCTTAAATTTCATAAAAATTTTTGTAACCTTCGTAACTTGAAATTTCCGAATATTTCGAACAGTGTATAGGTATATTACCATGTTTTAATCAAATAAATTATTTGAATATATTTTAATTCAAAATTTGGTTTGTCATAGCCGTAACAGATGACCGCAAATCACTTGTTTTTTAAGGACAAAATAAGCATAGCTGCGATAGTCATTTATATTAAGTTTAACATTTGTTTCTTTAATAATTGTTATTCATTTAACTCAAACTTAGATATCATGAAATGCTTCATTTAAAAAAGCTTTTTTCAATATTCGTTGCTTATTATTACAAAAAAATAGATAAAATCCGTAATTTGATTAACGGTTGCTGAATCATAGCCAGTCATACAAAAATTACTACGACTGCTGTGAACCCTAGAAGTCCACACTGGGCTCCATTGGACCCCAGTACTTTTTTATTTGACTGTCCCTTTTAGGTAAAGGTAGATATCGATCTCTCGACCTAATGTAAATTTTATTTATGTACCTGGGAACGGGCCTAGGCGGTTGTCGTCGTCAGTTAATCTCCGGAACCGGAAAAAGATAAACGCGAAAAGTGAGTGGGGCCCACTGGACCCCAGTGTGGACGCAATGAAACTTTTTCGTATAGTAAGTATTTTTTCTTTTTAATTCTTTTTGGTTTCTTTTAGTGCAAAATTATGTGTGAAAAAGAAATTTTTAATAAAATATTATTTTTAATCTGCAGATAATAACTTTAATAAACTGAAAACTGTAAGAAAAACATTGTAGAGCATTCCTTTTTATTTTTTTAATCTGTTGCAACAGTTTATTTGTATGTTTAAAACAAATAAAATAAAAAAGCACGTTGTGCTTTTGAATTTTTGAATTTTTCATTCCTCTGAATAATTCAACTTTTTGAAAGGAATTCAGGCGGCATATTTTTTTCTTGATTCGCCAACATGTCAACTTCAAAACCCTACAAAAAATTTTTTTTATAATAAAAAAATTAAAAATAAAACTCTATTTCCGTAATTTTACGCTTTTTCTTTCGGACTCTTTTTCCAAAAAATTGTTTACAAACTATATAAAAGTTTTCTCTTTAGAGTACTTTTATTTCTAGGGTACTCTAAACATGCCCAAGAAAAGATTATGATCATCACTGATGATAAAAATATTTTTGTTGTGGACTCAATGAGTGCTCAAATATGTGTGGACTTCTAGGGTTAAAATAACCTTCTTCTAACGTGGTTTTTACGATATTTTATTAAAATATTGCCTTTATTTCTCCGGTTTGTTCAACAAGTGACAATTCCATATTAAAAGTTATTGTTCAATGCGTAAATAATTTAGTTTTCTAATCTCAAAAGTTGGATTTTAATACCCAAAAAAATCAAAATATGTAATGGTGCGAATCATTCTTCATAAGACAAATGCTAAAATTGTTAACTTTGCAATGAAATATTTCGTAAATTAGAGCGTCAAAGGGGTCTCAAGCTTTCCAGAAATATAGATTTGAAGAAATGAGAATGACAAATCGGTAAAAGCCAATTGAAGTTGGACCCTGAATTCGGTTATTTTAACTATTACTTAGGGGCCATATTCAAATGATCTTTAACGAGCTGTCATTCTCATGTCTTTATTTAATAAATTAGGTTTGAAAGTTGGATAGCCCCACAAGCTTGTTTCTTCCCCTGCTATCTTTCAATTTACATAATATTTATAACAATATTTATAAATATTAAATATATATAGATATATATATAGATATATATATATATATATAAATATAAATATATATAAATAAATATAAATAATATTTATAAAAAAATATTTATAATTATCACTGGCATGGAATTTGACGTTGTTCAGAGTAAAATTATTAACCTTGAAGAATTCAAGAATTTATATATATAAAAAATCACTGACATTCCTGCCATTTTCACAGAAAATTCGAAGGTATAACTTTAATCTGCAGTAGAATGATCCAATAATGGCACTATCTTTTTTTTTAGAATTTTGATACCGAAAACGGTATAAAAATAAATTTAAAAAAAGACGTCCAATATTCCAATGGTACATTGGGAATATTCCAACAATATTGCAATGTCTTAAATGTTCCTGTGAAATATTTCTGTAACATTGCCCCGAAAGTGCCCTGAATATTCCTGCGGAATATTCCCATTTCGTTTTCCCGAAGTAAACTAGTAAATTTTAAACTTTTCCGCTCGTAGAAGATTTATTAATAAAAATTAGTTATAATAGTCGACAAGCGCCTACAAGAAAGGGTTTCGTAGCTTCATTGGTACTATGTCAATTTTTGGTCCTATGTCAATTTTTGGTCCTATGTCAATTTTTAGTCCTATGTCAATTTTGGGTCCTATATCAATTTTGGGCCCTATGTCAGCTTTGGATCCTATATCCATATTGGGCACTATGTCAGTTTTGGGGTCTATATCCATATTGGGTCCAATGTCATTTTTTTATTATGATCGTATTACAATATTATTTAATATTCTTTTAAATTGACGATAAGATACAGTCTAAATATTGAAAATTCTACATTTTTTCAATTTCTTAAATACTAAAATTCGGAAGATTGGCCGAAACATAATTATAGCGAATTCATCGAACAAAGGTGAGCCAATCAATTTAAAACACTTCTTGGCGCTTATCTGATATTGTGTTTGAGATAAATTTCCCAAGTTGGCAAGTCTCGAAAATTCCTCAATTTCTAAAGCCAAAGAATAACTACTCAATTTTAGTTTGCAAGTATAATCGAATATTGTTTGAAAAAACTTGAGAAGGGAAGGCTCTAGAGAATGAGATGTGAATTAATTGGAGCATTATTTAGAAAATATAATTTTAATTTTACACCATTACTATAAAAAGTTTCTAAATTACTAAATTACTAAAAAAACTCCAAACCTATAACGGTCTGAAATGTTATTAATAATTTATTCCTTTTTAATTTAGTATACTCCTAAAAATAGCAAATTTGAAATCTTCTTTCCTTCACTTCATCTAATGTCAATTAAAAATGCCTTTTTAATTTAGTATTATACCTTTTTAATTTAGTATACTCCTAAAAATAGCAAATTTGAAATCTTCTTTCCTTCACTTCATCTAATGTCAATTAAAAAATTCAACTTATATTTTCATATTATATCCAATACACGAAAATTTCTCCCAGGAACTAATAGTTCCTCAATTTCGAAAGCGTTTCTGTAAAAAATTGCTGTTTAATTAAATTTTCGAAACATCATTTTTCTTAATTAGGACTTTTACAATGTCTTCTAAAATTAATATAAATTATATTATATAGCAGATAAAAATATGTTCGCAATGTTGAATAATGCAATATAATGCAAAGTAATGCAAAATAATGAATAGATACCAGACTAAATTAATTATGAAATAATTAAAATGAGCAAAGGTTGACTCACCTGAACGAGTAATTTATACGAATTTTATTCACACAATGTTTAGAAAGATTTCCATACTTCGTGACCTCTGAGAATATTAGAGAAATGAGAATGAGACTTGCATGATAAGTTCCATTTCAAGTTTTTTGTCGAAATTCTTCTTTTTTGGCCTATCCTATGACTATCACTTTCTGCAAATTTATTATCTAACTGAAATGATAGTGATTGTATATAGATTAAAAAAGAAATGGTAATATTATATCTAAATGAGTTGTATTGATTATTATGACAGAACATGAATAAAGTAAGCTGTTGGAATAATTTAAAGTTCTTCTATTTGAAAAAAATTGGTGTTCGCTTATTGCTCACTTCATTATTTTCCCAACTGATTTTTTTTGTCTTTAGAAAGAATGTATATTTTTTATAATTTACAGAAAGTTATTATCTGTCCATTAAGTTATATCATAATTTATTAAAGAAGGTCGCCTTAGAATAAGCCAAGAAAAATACCTACCTGAAACTTGAAGATTCGACACTATTTTAATTTCTCCAAATTTTTCAGAGAGGTTGCATAATCTGGATATCCTTTTACACAATATCGGAATAAACTTTGCACAAATTATTCGTTCTGGTGAGCCACTCTTTTCTCATTTTAATTTATTCATTTTTATATTAATTTTTATATTAATTTCCGGAGAGTGTGAAAAAGTCTAAATTATGCGATACGGTTTTTAAAATTAAATTATAAGTTAATTTATTACAGAAGTACTTTTGAAATTAAAGAAATAATATTTCCTGAAAGCTATCAACTTTGAAAATATTCTAAAAATATAATAGATGGAATTTATAAATTCAACATCAGAAGAGCTCAATGAGAAAAGATATTATTTCTACAACTAGGTGTATGTAAAATTAAAAAGGTAAAAATTGTCAGTAATATCGTAATAATAAGTTTGGAATTTAATTTTTGCTAATATAATTTATGAGAAGTGGAATTATATTCATCAATTTAATAATAATGTTAACTATAATAATAATATGAAATGTTTTAATTTAATTTTCAATTCTAATACAATATGGATAATTCTTTGGAATTGATCGAATAAAATGTGTTCTACGTTGGAATTTTAGTATTTAAGGGGGTAATACTATGCTTCGAGCCAAAAAATACCTTAGTTTTCTTCATTTATTTTCTAAGAAAGTATTTTATTTGATACAAAAAATCTTTCTATTTACTAAAATACTACTCAAAAAGAATTAAAAAATTTTTACAACAAAATATTAATTTGTTAATAATTTTTAAGCAGCATGAAAAATAGCACTGAAAAAATTGATGTCATTGGCGTTGATGATTTGAGTCCACTGGAACATCCGAAACATCCAATCCGAAAATTCCAAAAGATTCTCAATTTGTATAAGTGTCGCTATCGCCGGTACGACGGAAAGTAATTTTTCTTAAAAATTAAAAAAATGGCGGTGATTTGTCTAAAAATGTCAGAAAACTTAAATTTTTCTCAATAAGTTTTTGTGTTAAAAAACAGACTTATATTTTAAATTTTGGCATAATCGAGGTACCGGCGATAGCCATTTATATGCTGAATAAGTGTACAAAATTTCATACCGATTGATTTAACCGCTTTTCAACAATCATCAACGCCAGAGACATCAATTTTTTTTAGTGATATTTTTCATGCTGCTTAAGAATTATTAACAAATTAATATTTTTTTGTAAATTTTTTTATATTCTTTTTGAGTAGTATTTTAGTAAATAAAAAGATTTTTTGCATTAAATAAAATACTTTCTTTGAAAATAAATAAAGAAAACTAGTGTATTTTTTGGTTCGAGACATAGTACTACCCCCTTAAGTACCGTAGAGATACTTGCGCATGGTGGGGTTAATAGGTACAACTCACTTTAAGTATGTTTTTTTAATATGATAATTTTAATCAAAATAATAATCTCCTAGCATATAAAATTCAGAAGGATTTCTACTTTTCTGAAGATGAGGGTGGAATTTTATACAACTTCTGCACAATCAATGAAAAATGTTTAAATATATGGGTGCATTTTAAAAAATTGGTTAGACCTCCAAACTTTGTATCAGTTCAATGGTTTAAAAGTAATAAAAAATTCTCGGTTTTTCTTCCAAATCTAAGTGACAAAAGGAATTTGTTTCATAAATGCGAGTTTGTGCCTTCATTAATTAGTTGAAAGGTGTTATATGAAAATTCGAAGATCGGCGGTACAATGCGGCTGGTTCAGCAAGTTAAAACTATGTACTAATTTTTCAGTTTTGTGCAGTCGGGTATTTGTTTCTCTTTTAATTATTTATTTTTTAAAAGGCTAAGTTGAAATAATATTTCACAATAATTGATAGTTTCCGAAATATAACTGTATAAAATATGAGGATGCCTGCCAGAAACCTAACCTCACTTTTCAGTTTCTATTATTTTCGATTTTGCAGTTCTATCGATGACCTTGATGACAGAATTGAGTTTTTCTGCTACATTTTAAAGATTTTAACATCAATTATAAGAGAGAATGTTATCTCTAAAAATTTATCTGTAATTATTATTATTTTAATATAAAGCTAATTTTTTTGCTTCCAGGAGAAAATTTGTATCAGTTAAATTATAGATTATAGTTCAGTTAAATTACTCAATTTGGGATGGTCAGTAAATTAAATGGTTAGATATAACCTGAGAATCTTAGATGGATATTTAAAAAATTATTAGATAAATATTAAAAAAATAATTAAAAAATTAATTAGATGGATATTAAAAAATCCTTCTAAAAATATATTTCGTTAATATTAATGTTGATGTTTAATTGTTTTATTTTTTTTCTGTTTGATAAATCTC
>JBAGKK010192527.1:0-45128 GCA_037177015.1 Euceroptres primus | reverse complement strand
TAATGTAATGATAAAGAAGCTTATGATATTTCTCTTTATTTTCTAGATTGAACGATATTTCAAGATAAATTTGAGTTGAAAAAAAGGTTCATTCATTTGAACCTTCAAAGCTTCAGATACATTTCGGAATATTCCTGACGATTCTAGGAGATTTTAGAAGATCATGGAAGAGTTCAGAAGATTTTAGACGATTTTCGAAGATTCTGGAACATACTCTCTAAATCTGAATCAGTGAAAAGTGGGTCACTGAATCAAATCAGGAGGGATTTTCACTGACAATCAGTGAAATTTCACTGATGTTCTCAGTGAAAACTGAGTAATCACTGAGAACATCAGTGAAAATCCCTACTGATTTGATTCGGTGACCCACTTCTCACTGATTCAGATCTAGAGAGTACTAGTATATTTTGTAGAATATTAAAGCATTTTTCAGAATTCTTTAAGATTGTATTAAGAATTCTTTAATATTGTATAAGATTATTATAGATAAATATGTAAAATTGTTTATTTAGAATCCAGAAGGTTCTAAAAGATTATGGAAGAATTCAGAACAATCAAAATGATTGTAGATTTTAAAACAGTCTAGAACATTTTCGAGAATTTTTACAGATTTCAGATAAGTTTTGAAGATTCTGAAGAATTTGAGAGCATTGCGGTAATCTTTTGTAGGCTTTGGAGGATTCTAAAAGATTCTGTAGAAAATTCTAGAAGATTACGGAAGTATTCAGAAAATTTTAGAAGCTGAAAGCGTCTAATATATGTTGTAGAATATTGAAAAATTTCGGGATATTATTATTTAATAAAATTATTATAGGAGAACTCAGGAGATTCTGGAACAGTCTCAAATATTTTGGAGAATTTTCAAGGATTTTTAATCAATTTTAAAGATTCTGGAGGACTTTAATAGATTTTAGGAGGCATTCGTAGATTTTGAAAATTTGGAAATTATGGCGTTTTTAAGAAAACATGAAAAGAGTTTTTGAATGTCATAAGTTTCTATTTCTCATAATTCTTGGAAAATTATTCGGAAATTTGAATATAAAAAGGGGAAAAAAGGGAGGAAAAGGGAGGAAAAGGAATGAAACTATTAAAAAAAATGATTTTAGGAGATTTGCAGAGTAAAAGAGGAAAGGGGGAAAAGGGGAATAGATTTAATAATTTAATTTCATTTAATAAAATTAATAAAACTTAATAAATCAAATCCCTGATTTTGTAATATTATAATTAGATAATTATAACAATTGTTAAATTATAATTAGATAATTATAACATTTGTTAAATTATAATTCTAACTATTGAGATATCATTATAATTTGTTGAATCAAAAAAATTTCCTGACTCTTTGAAAGTTTTCCCCGACTTTCCCTAATTTTCCCTGACCCTTTCTAAATTCCCTGACTTTTCATAATTCTCTGACCTGATGTAGCAAGTCTGTCATTTAAAAAAAAAACTATTCATTCAAATTTAGAGTGATAAGAATTTCAGGACTATGAGTGAAATTCCAGGACTTTTCCAGGGTTTTCCAGATTAAAAAATCCAAGGACTTTTCGAGGTTTTCAAGGATTTCCAGGACGCTACACACCCTGGTAAAATAATCAAACAATTGTTTATATATTTTTTACTCACTGGCCCATAATTTGCATATGCACCATAAGAATCAGGTTTGCTTGGACCGCTGGACCCAGAACCGGACCCAGAACTCGAGCCTCCACTAAGGCCTGCACTGGTACCAGCCAGTGTACCAGAAACTATTGATGAAATTAAGGCCCCCACATCTGATCCCACGTTTCCACCTGCACTTAATTCCTTTAAAAAATAAATAAAGAATTAATTTTGCAAAAACTGTTTCTGCACAAAACAGAATTCTCTAATTAATATTACTATTAAAAATAGTAGTATTTCCTATTGAGAAATATGATTAATTATTAATCTTGTTACTAATTAATTATGACGAAAATACGTACTTTACTTAAGCCAGCAACAATTCCAGCAACCAGCTGTGATAAAGGAGAAGTTCCACCTGGTTCAGTTGGCTGAAAAATAAAAATATTATTCAAACCCATTAAAATTAGTTCCATTTTAAATTGAAAATAATTAGGCCCATTTTTAATTATCCATCAATTTTATTTAAACAGAAAGCATTTTTGAATCTGTTTAATCTTCTGATTATAATATATTTACAATTTAGTAAAAAAATTTTTTGAAAATTTATATAAAATAATTTATAGAAGGATGCATTATATTATTTTAACTTATTAATAATAGCATACCTGACTAAGTGGTCCGGAGATGGATTGGATCAAAGCAAGTAGAGAAGACCCTTCACTGTTAGGCTGACAATTTATCAAACATGATAGAATTAGAAACAGAAAAAATAAACATTTTTAACATACGAACATTTTTTAAATAAATGTTAATGAGAAGCAGAAAAATTAAACATTTTTAACATATGAGCATTTTTTAAATAAATGTTAATGTGAAGCAGAACAAGTAAACATTTTTAACATACGAACATTTTTTAAATAAATGTTAATGTGAAGCAGAAAAGATATTTTAACACACTAACATTTTTTAAATAAATGTTAATGTCTGATTAATTTTGACTTCTAATTTGTTAATAAGAAATTTTTAATTTGATTTAATTTTAATTGTTTACCAACTTATTCTTCATGGAAAAATTGAATAATATTAAAACGAACTTACATTGCTGCTCGAACGTAATAATGGCCCAATTACTGGGCCAAGAATAGGACCAATTAATGGAGCAACGAGTGATATAATCGGAGTTATAATGGCGCCACTGTCACTATCTTGTCCATCTTTACCCTAGAACAAAAACAAAATATCCTACTATCATTTTTAAGACATGCAAATATTCCAACAGATTTATAAATAAGTTTTTACTTCTTTATTTTTTATAAATAAATTACGCTCACGTACTGCACTTATAGCTTGTAGAATCGGCGATACTGTCGCCCCAATGTTGATTGGTGTACCATCATCATTTTCCCCCTGTAAGAAAAATGTTTATTTTTTTTAATTCTTTTATTTTTCACACGATTTCGATTCATTTATATTACAATTATTAATCTAGATTACATCTGAAAGTCCTTGCAGCAATGGTATTGCACCCTCCAATAATTCAGCTAAATCTGTATCTGACTCTGGCTAAAAATGAAAACATAAAACCGGTGTTAATTAAATGGTAGAAAAAAATTATTTCAGTTGAATAAGTAATATCATTTTCGAGAGATTTTATGGCAGAATACAAAATTTCTTTTTTGGAGAAAGTTTAGGAATTATTTCTTACATCACTCAGATCTTCGAGAACAGGTATAACCAATGGTAGAAGGTCTGTGATCGAACCCAAAGATCCTTCTTCCTGTCAAGGAAAAAGAAATTTATGATTAAATACATTTTGATTGATTGAAATTTTGATTAATTTCAGTTTTTAAAAGCTTTTTCTCAAGCTGATAATACTAATGAAAATAAAAATAATATACTTCTTCGTCATCATCATCAAATTCTTGATTCTGAGAAGGATCATCGCTCTTTGTAGGTTTTTCATTTATTGGAGTAACTTCATTTTCTGGTGTGTCTGGATTCTCTGGAGATTCCTGACTCTCCGAAGTTTGATTTCTCCTCCCACGAGTTTGTTGTGTCTAAAAAAATCGAATTTTTAAGAAAGGCGAAAAAAAGAGATAAAAAATCTCGTTGCGTTATTATGTAAAGCCACCTCTTGGAATAGTTACCTCACAAGATCCTGTAATAGAGATCATTGACACGTGGAAGAGATCAATATACGAAGAATGAATGCATTATTAATGAATGCCGTTCAATTTCTGAATAAAAATATCTACTGTGTCGTGATTTCAGTATACGAGTCAAAAGATTAGTTTCACTTTCTCATAAATAATCGAAGCTATCTTTTAGATACTAATTCTCACTTTCCTTCTGTGACTCAAATCCTCCAACTTACATACTTTTTATATTTCTTATTTTGTGTAAGATAATATTTGTATATTTCTTATTTTGTCTTTTTATTTTGTATAAACTTATTTTGTATTTCTAAAAAATACGCTATTTCGACATAAACATATAAAAAGGAAATATTTGTGAAATAATTTGAACAATAAGAAATTCCTTTTATTGAGAAACTATTACGAAAATTGACAAAAAATTGTACCTCTTCAAATTTTGCTCCTGGAAATCTGTTTCCTTTAAAAATTTTAATAACTGGCGATGCCGAAAGCTGGATATCCGTCGAGTTGTCTGGAATTTTTTTCTTCGAAAATCCTAAAATCTGTAGCAATTGCTTGAAAGCAGAAGTCTGTCTTTTTCGAGACCTTTCTTTCTTATTTTTATTCTTCCTAACTGGAACTTCATCCTCTGGATTTACGTTATCATCCAAAAATTTATTCTGTTGATAACTGTCGTTATTCTTATCAATCTTGTTCTTACTTTTGGTCGGTATTTCATTTTCAATTACCACATTTACTGTACTCGATTCGTTGGGCAAATAATTATTTTTATTTTTATCACAGTCATTTTTCCTTTCCTGTTTATTCTGATCCGGATTCTTAATTGGCACTTCATCTGCTAGAACCACGTCCACCGTTCCAAATTCGTTACTCAAAGAATTATTTCTCTTAAAAAATGGTGGGAATTCGTCAGGTGGATCCCTTGTTACTATTTCATAGTAACTTCTCGAATCTTGATTTAGAGTGATTGGTAAGGATGAAGCCATTCGGGGTGTGGTAGTTAAGGGAGTTACTAAAGGCAAAGGGGTCGATGAAAATGGATGATTTTCCCTCGTTATGGTGATTATTGCCTCAAATGGTACTGATATAATAGGTCCAATTCCCGTCGATGGCCTAATACTTTCTCTAGGGGAATCTACCAGTTTTATTGGTTTTGAAAAATCCTCGACTTCTGATTTTGGTGAAGGAGTTGAAGTTGTAGTTGTTGTTGAAGTTGTTGAGGGTATTGAAGTCATTGGAGGTGCAGAAATTTTTAAAGGTGTCGAAGGTGTCGAGACCTGTAAAGCTGCCAAGTCTTCCTTTGTATTTTTACTTTCATCTCCACCTCCAAACTGATTTTTTACGACTTGGTCACCCTGGTACCCCGAAAAACCAGGATGCTGAAGGAGTAAAGGAATATAGGCGGCTGGAGTAGGCACTGCGGGGAAAAAATCAGGAGTTCGAATAATTATTTTGTTTCCATTCAGATCGTAATGATTATTACCTAACAGGTGGGAAAGATAATTAGCAAATGGATGATAATTTCGAGGATCATCAGTCAGAGAAAAGTGAGGATTGAAGAGATTGGAATCACCAAAGGTGCCAGTGGGCAGATTAAAATGTCGACGTTCAGCTTGGACCGTCTTTTGTGAATCATCATTCTTCCCAGAATCGAGATCTATTTGTTTTTCAGACATCTTGATGGCAGCAGATTTTATCACAGGAGTGTCTTTAGAAGATGATGCAGGTGTAATTGATAGAATATTAGTTGGTGGCATATTAGTTGGTAGCGTATTAGTTGGTAGCATATTAGTTGGTAGCATATTAGTTGGTAACATATTAGTTGGTACCATCTTAGTTGGTACCACATTAGTTGACATCGTATTGGATGGTACCATATTAACTGGCATCATATTAGTTGGTACCACATTAGTTGGCATCGTATTGGATGGCACCATATTAACTGGCATCATATTAGTTGGTACCACATTAGTTGGCATCGTATTAGATGGTACCATATTAACTGGCATCATATTAGTTGGTACCACATTAGTTGGCATCGTATTGGATGTTACCATATTAACTGGTATCATATCAGTTGGTACCACATTAGTTGGTGTCACATTAGATGCTGCATCACTTTGTATAAAACCCATCTTCTTTAAATCTTCTGACTTCTTGCTAATGTTATTTAAGATCCTATCATTATTACTACCATTGCTATTTGTGAAATTCCCAGCTTTGAGAAAAGGTTCAGTTTTCTTCTCAGCATCATTAGAAACTGACTTCTTCATCTTATCCTTGAACGTAAAAAAAGTATTGTTAATTTTAGCAGCCATAACTCTCATGGCATAACTAGCCCAATTAGCAAAGTCGTCCCTGTTTGTAAACTTAAGAGGCACTTCAGCATCCTTATGTTTCGGATTATCAAACCTCGCGAATAAGGAAAGCTGAGGAGGGTAATCTGGAACGACGAACGTGGTTGCAGGCTTGGAATTCACGAAGCTTACGAAGCTTAGAATCAAAAGGACGTAAAAGGAGAAGGAAGTCATTTTCATAGGAAAGTCAACTCCGATCACACACCACATTTCACTATTGATCAATGATCCTAGCACTTCCTTAAATTTTCTATTTTTTCCACTGGATCACTTTTACTCTAATCACCCGGATGCATAATACCGCATCGGTGAAGCCAGAAGAGTTACCGCACATGAGGTGCAGTAACTTGAAATCTTGAAAGGTTCTTACATAAATCAATTTCCCAACTGCTCCAATTTTTGTAAGCAAATTTCGCTCTAATTTTCGTAATGTTTTCGTGGATTTTGAAGCAATTTTCTTGTGGTTAACCGAAAAGGATGTACACTCGCGGCTGAGGACTTGGTCCCAGCGAAATCGAACTGAGCAGGAACCTGGCGGTTTGATCGCTTTATAAGTTGCGGATAATCAAGGGCCTTATTCTTTTCCTGATTGTTCTGTGAAAGGCTGTACTTTAGTTCTCCATGCTCAGTGCTTTACGATTCGAATATCAGCATATTTGCGAATTCACTTCCGTCGTTGCGTGTGCATATACAGAGGGAAATCATTAGGAACATGATATCCGCATAAACCATGACGCATATGGTGACGAGCCATAGGTCTTTCGCAAAAGAAAAATACATCATGCTGTAATTCTCTCTGTGAACGATTATAATCATCGAGGCTTTCCTTGACTAACCACGACGAATTGTCAGTAGTCCATGCCAAGTGAATATTGCACTTAAGGAAATCGTATTTATTGCAGGGCATAAAATGAACATGGTTTGAGGTTATGAAAGCTTTCAATACATTGTTTAAATCTATAAATTAGAATTCTTTCAATACTGTTGAAGACAAATGAGTTGTAATTGTAAAATATTTTTTATTTTGCTATCAGTATCTTTCAAAAATAGTAACTGATGAAAATAATCTACTGTAAATTTGGATTTAAAATTTCGTCAATATGACTCACCTTTTCCTACAATTAAATAATATTTTTAATGTTGAACTGGCTTTTTTATTCGTCTGCACTTATTCAGTAAAAGAAAACGAATAGTAAAAACAGTTTGGGGAAAAGTTATTGTTTTAGAGTTTTAAGGGCAATTTTTTATTGAAGGAAACTGTGATCATGATCTTGATCTTGAGGTTCGTGACTCGAACAATGCACCATTTACTGGGGACTGAACTCAAGGAATGAAAATTAATATTGTTGGTAATGAGAAACAATGGAAGGACGTTTCCAACACCCTCGTTTTATACAATGGAAACATGTAGGCGAACAAAATTTACATGTGCCTGTCCTTTTTTAAAGAGTAGAACAACTCTTCGAAATTTTATCCTATACATTTATCAAGTCATAATAATTTATTGATAAAATTATTCATGAATTATAAGATATAATAATTATTTACTCTCTTTTAAAAAAAATATCTGAGAGAAAATGGGCAGATTTTTAATTGTGGAGAACTTTCCAATATCTTGTAATTCTCACAGTTTTAGAAAAAAAAAAGACTAATTGCGTGAGACGCAAATCACACTCTCTAATGCCATCTCTTCTCCTTTTTCGATAAATTTATCCAATCAACGATAAATCCAAAAGTCAAAGATTCATTCTCTCTCTATTTACCAAACAAGATACATCTAGATGTAATTCTATTGAAAGATGACATTTAGAAATTATGTAATACTCACATAACTTTCCCAAATGTCATTAAATTCCTTGCAATAAAACTATCTATAAAACATCTTCCAAAGATATTTTCCACTCAGATTTATTTTTTTTATTTCTGATAATATTTTTGTAATATTTAAAGTATCAATTTCACTATAAAATACATACGACTTATTGAAATTTGGTAATAAAACCCCATTATTACTGAGTAGAAAAAATGTCTACATAATTACATATATGCTTTTATCGATAAAATTTTAATTCGTAGGAATTTGATCTCAGAAATGGAAATTATTGCAAGAAATGGAAGGAAATTGTATTTCTAATGGAATTATTAAAAAAATTTACGATTGATGCTGACATTTTCTATAAAACAAAAAAATTTATGCTTAGAGGATATTAATAGACCAATTGCCTCAAGAACTGAAATTCATGTACTATTGCAATGTTTTTTAAAACTAGTTTTATTATTTTCCTTCAATTACCATTTTCTAGTTCTTATGATGTCTCATAATCATAAAAAATGAAGGCGTTAGAAATAAATGTCGGTCTATAAAATACAAGTAACTTCTTAAACCAGTTTCGCAACCGCCACCGAGAAGTCTGACGAGATACAAAGACTACCGTTTGATTTTTCCGTCACTGACCAATCTCAACTCAAAGGTGTGTCGATCATAACGAAGAGAAAAGAAACTGCAATTTATTCCATTTTTAAATATCATAATAAGAAATAAATTTCCAAATTAAATTTCATGAAAATTAATAAAAAGCAAAAAAAGATATTTGACAGTGAAAATGTTGTAAGGATAAATTAAAACATGAAATATCTTAAATGTGACAGTGAAAATGTTGTAGGAATAAATTAAAAACATGGAATATCTTAAATTATTTGATTAAAAAGTAATAAAATGTTCAACTTTCATTTAAGCAAGAAGAAACATCAAAAACTTTAATTTCTACACCTAAAGTAATACAATAAATAACCTACCCACACATCATGTGTCTTAAAAGTAATATTCGAATTATGTGTGTTCTGGAACGTAAAATAACATTGCATAAAAATATTTCCAAAACATCTAAATTTATCAAATTTTGCAACTCTATCATTCAGACTTTCACTTTTATTTTCTGATTATCATTTATATATGCCTTAATTAATTCTACTTCCTCCTTTTCGAATCTGCACACGTTATAAAAAAGAAATTCTATTTTTCTACAGGATATCGAAAAAATGTCCATTTCATAGTAAGAAAAATTTAATAGAAGCTTTTTGAGTACTAAAATCTTTTTTTATTGATTGTGTCATTAAGCTGTATAATTTATGCATTAAATACATGCGAATACGTAAAGCTTTGAACCTCGTACGTGATTACTGTTTCAATAGAAACCTCATTCCTATGAATTAAATTATACGAAATAAGAAAAAGAATGAAGGTTTTCTTAAATGTGGACCTCTCAAGCATCTCTTTCAAAAGAAGAATTACAAATTATTCATAAATAAAAAATTGTTCGTAGCTGAGAGGAAATAAGCATTATCAAAAATTTAATGTGCAGATATTAAATATATAGATATTTAATGTGTAGATATTTAATATATAAATATTTAATTTAATGTGTAGATATTAAATAAATGACAAAAATAAAACTTAGCAATTCGCTATTGACAAACTTTCCGAATCTGGAAGTGTGGCATTTCGTAGAAAGTTAATAATTATCCTTTCGATTCTGGAACATGAAGTCACACTTTGGCACCCCTGCGATAAAATTGCAGGATAAAATACGAGTCTCATTACTCAAGTATTACATAAAATTATTTTTACATATGTAATGAACTTTAATAGTTAGATATTTATTACTATCGACTTTAATTTAAAAATAATTTTGTTTGTAATTTGTTTTTTCTTACGGAAGCAGGGACGCCGAGAATTTACGAGCGGACAATTTTGTAGGGAGATCTTTCAGCGAAGACCTTTGCTTGCCAAACGTAATAAAAGACCAACGTCAGAAGAGTATTTTATGGAAGGTCTCCTTATGTAAGAAGAATGTCAGTATTCAGGTTGATGATCAACTTTATATCCAAAAACCACTCTGGAGCGATAAAAAAAAACAAATTTTTCCTCTTCATTGTTGAAATCAAGAGTTGCGCCATGTACAACTTTTAAGGGAATGAATTTTATTACGTAAATATGTACTTCACATTTTGGAGATGAATATTGTGTATTTCTCTTTTTATATCATTTGTAAAATTCTGTTTAGAATTATTTAAATGAAAGGTCGTTGTCCGTTGAAAGTCCCCTGAAAGTGCCTCCGCCTAGTGATTGTTGAACAAACTTGTAGCGAGGACTCACTCCTCTTTGTGATCGTGCAGTCGGTAACGAATAAAGATAGTAATTTATAGAATATACGATAAAATGCAAAATCCAATGTAATTATGCAATATCCCATCACTTAAAAAATCACATTTTAAAATAGAAATACCTTTTTTTCAAATAAACTTTTTTCCCTATATCATCGCAAGATTATAACATGTATCAGCAAATCATTATAACGACGTTTAAGTTCTTAGAATAGTGGTGATTTAAAAAAAAAACTCTGATCAGTAAAGCTTGAAGGATACACTGAAAAAACGAATTAATGCAAATTAGTGGAATCAGCACATCGTCACTGGATTACATTTCCTGGTACATTGGTTAAGATTTCACGACGTGTGTGCATTAGTACACACATTAAAAACAGAATCCTTTGATTTTTGCAAACACATATTGAGATTATTTGCACAACTATTATTTTTTTTCAAAAGAGCTTCTATATAGATTTACAAGGTGAACAACATTCACGATGCAGACAGTTCACTGGCGTCAATCCGGTTCGAAGTATTAATTATTAAATACTATTTATAGTCATTTTCAAAAATTCTGGTTTAAGTCTTATTGATTTCTACTTGCTTAGGAACTGAGTGAAGTGAAGATTTTTTACAGGATGAAGCTAGTTCCTAAACCAACTTTTACTTTATGCAAATAAAATCAAGAAATTCTAGAAAAAGGACGACCTTAGGGTCATGCGACAAGTATTTTCTTCAATTAATTGGAAAAATTCTAATACGCAATTAAAACCCGTATTTATGCTTTTGAGACGGAATTTAAGGTGATGAACTTTGAAAGTGATTTAGCATTAAAATAATTTTTTAAATATATTACAATTTACCTACTTCTTTTTAACAATTTACATCCTATTTCTTTTTGATAATCACTATTCATTTTTAAAGCAACTGCTTTTCTAAGAGTATTTTTTTTTGTTCGGATGTTCCTGTTTTGATAACTTTTTGTTCCTTTTCCTAACGGATAATGGTACACAGGCTCTGAAAATAAAGTCCTGTCAATAACCAGTTTCTTAAAGTGTTCTCGATTATGTTATTCGTGACTTCTCGAGTCACATATGTTACTTTCTCCGGTTGCAGGATACTGTAATTTCTTTGTAGCCCATACATCATTTGACAGTAGAATATCACAAGAGGATTCGTGTCAAAGCAAACTCACTGTATAATTATTACATTAATTTCTTTAGAAAATTCCTTGTCAAAAGAATTTTATCAAAATGTTTGAATTTCTGATCTATTTCCTGATATTTGAAACAAAAATAAAATATCTACAAATAATTTTCAAAGTAAAATTAATTTAAAAACTTCGTTTCATCTCTTCACACATACTTAGATGGCAGAACTAACTCTTTCACGCTAATGAATATAAAAAAATGTGTGAAAATGTAAAAATATGTAAAAACCTGACAAAAAATCATAGCACTTACATTTCAGAACCCTTTTTTTCCTCTCTGCATGAAATATTCATTGACTGCTTTGCATAAAAATATTACAAGTTAAGGAGATGCCATAAGAATTATGCTCTAATTTCGAGCCTGTTATCTTACAGTAATCATCTAAAAGCAATAGGAGTTATAAAATAAGTTCTCAACGAAAGGAACTTTGGCTGTGCTGCAATAATGTTTCGACATGTAGTTTTTACAACACACCACTGACTCTATTATTGCTCTTTTACTGGGGCATTTATTTGAGCAATATTACACTATTCATGAGCAAAGTTAAGTGTGTAATCACAGAAGCTTCTATATAAACGATAATTCTAGAAATTTCATGCCCAAAGTATCAAAAGAATAAATAATATAAGTATCCTTTTTGCGATTTATTACTATTTTATTTATATTTATTATTACTCTATTCGTCTTATCACAAGATTAGTTTCAAAATTGCTTTTAAGTAAAAATTAGAAAAACTAGTTCCATTTTCATAGATATAAAGTAATAAATCAAAACAAAAATAAAGATAAATTATGCTTTACTTTTTTTGTAACTTTCAATTGTGTTTTAATTAATGTATTTTTAGATCAATTTTTCATGATATTAATTAATGCTGATATACGAGAAAACCAGGTAACCTTTGAATGTGCTATTAAGAAGGAAACGTTGTATTTTTTGTGAATGTTTTTTTTTCCCATGTTGGCAGCATAAACAGGAAAAGATAGAGTGAGAAGGTTCATGTCACCTATGACACGTACTGAAAGCATACTTTCATATTGCTAAAGACTGGTACAGGTGATATAAGAAATCCATATTAAGAAGAAATTTACTTTCTGGTAAGTCAAAACTTTTTGCCAGTTTTAGAACCTTCGATTTTCAAAAATTACATCTTTTTATTATTTTTTAAACATATAGTCATAATTAATTCATATAAATATAAATTTTTTTACTTATTTCTATCAAAGAATACCTTTAAGAATATCTTTCTCAAAAAAATTGATTGTAACTGCCATTAAAATAAACGTGTAAAATTGATATTGTATTCATCTTAACCTTGACAGAAACAAATCATCCAAAACGAAGAATTTTATGCTACATCCTGGATAAATGTTTACTTCCTCAGAGTATTATAAATCTACTCATAACTTTACTATATTTAGTTTAAAAAAAAATCTTCTGTTGAACGTAATAATTCAGAAACAAAAGAAATTTACATAGAATAAATTGGCAAAAACAGTTTAAACTTTGTTATCTTTTTTGCTTTTTGCTTTTTTGTTTCGCAATAACTCGTAAATTTCTTTTGAGTCGCTTCTCAGTTGAATGATGAGATGGGAGTTAGTTAAATAAGTTCAAAAACAAAACAAATAATTCCAAGTTCTAATTTAAAATCAGAATAAAAATGAATTAACAATTTTATACATTATTAATTATAATTATAAATATTTTTAATTCAAAAAATGTTACATCAGAGAATTATTAATATGTATATACGAATTTAAAATGAAGACAGGTCTAGAAAACTTTATGCAAATTTAGAAAAATAAAGAGAATTTACTCTCACTTTTGTCAGCAATGAAGCATAATAGGTTCATTTAAAGATAACTTGTGGATTTTAGACTCTATGTTTACTGAAATTAGTAAATCATAAAAGAACCTGTTCTAAATATTTTCCCTTCTAAAAATCCTTTCTAAATATTCTAAAAATTTTATAATTGTCGAATTTACTTTTGAAATGTGCTTTAAAAATTTGCGTTTAAATATTACTTTTACAAATAATGTTATTACCTTTTCCATAAGGTGAAAGGTAACTTTATTCATTTCATTTATTCATTTTATTTATTTATAATAATAAATGAATTATTTATTCATTTTATTATTGAAAATATTATTAGACATAAAATTAGATTACATCACAAATGGAAAATTTCAGCATAAATGATTATGATGCAAATATGAATGTAAAGTTGGTATTGAAAAGAATGAAACACAATCTGGAATTGGTAAAAAAGCTATCGCTTTCCTGAATGTGTAATATTTTACGTAAATGATTTCATATCCGGTGGCTGAAATAAAATAAAATCTTGTTCGGTTATGCAGAACAGGGAATATATTTTTTATTACTGTACTAATTTTATTTGATCCGCGGTCATCTGTGCTTTTCCTCTGGTAACTAGTTCCGGTAGTAACTAGTAGAATGAGAAGCAAAGTACTTCCAGCTACATTTAGAGTGCGATATACAAACATAATGAGTTCTTACATAAATAGGAAATTAAATTATAATAGATATATGTGCAAGCTTTCTTCATAAATGTTATAAATATAATTAATGACTTTTTTAACAACATTAATCTTTCAAAGTATCAATGTCACACTTTAATTTAAAAATAATTTATAGGATGTAAGAATATGAAACATTCTGAGCAAAGTTGACAATTGAATACGAATCGCTCAAATGTATTAAAAAGAAAATTTTTTTTCATATTAACAATTTTTAGGCGTAAATTCTTCATCTTTTTATTGATCCAGTATTATTGTAAAGTTTTTGGTGTCAAAATTATTTGGATATTTCGCAAACTGCTTTGGCATGTATTGGTTTTATTTTAAAAAATATTTTATTTGTTCTACAAAATTTCACTTTATCTTAAAATAAAACCTGTCTCTAGATTTCGAGAGGAACTATTATCATAATTATCATCACTATAATAATGTACTCCTTTTCAGCACATCCTGCCGTCAGTAAGATACAATAATGTGATTCATCAAAATTGAATGATTGTTTCCTTGTCAGTGAGAAAATAAGTTTTTTTATTCACTTCATTATTTCCTTTAATAAATAAACCTCTGATATTATAAGCAAACTTTCCAAGACTAAGAATATGTTAACGATTTTTTAAACATTTTATTATTATTAACGGAAATTAAAGAGGATTCACGCATTAATTAATTTATGGAAAAATTATGAAACGTATGGAGAAGAAAAATGTGGAGCTGGATTTCCTAAAAGTAATTTGTCTTTGTCCGCAATTTTATTAAATTATTTCTCGGATTATTGCCCTATTAAAATAGTAATTATCTTTTTGCAAGGTGATTTTTATCGCAGAGAGAGTATTACATAATATATTCAATCACAAGTAGCGCAATATGGAAACAAAACAAGTGAAGAACAATACTTCTTTGTAATTTCGACTCGATTTAACGGACTTACGATATCGGTTGGTTGCTACATTTTGGCAGTTTTACGGAGGGTCCAATTAATCGATCAATCAATATATTCGACTCCATCCTTGATGCTTGATTAAACGTGACAACTTTTCCCCGAAATTAATCGCGCGTCTAGCGTTTACTAATCTCTCCTCTTGTTTCTCATTCAATTTCAAATCTTACGCTTAATAATCAAATTTCATCATTTTTCGCTAAATATATATTATATATTATATATTAAGTATATTTAAATAGAAATTATATTTTTTATATTCATTATTCATAATAAATAATGTTATTTTATATAATTCTGTTATTTTACACATGAACATCACCCTTGAAAATTATAAATGAAGAACAGTTGGAAATTTCCACTTTGAGGTACATTAAGTCTAGGAACAATAGTGGCGTTGAAGTTTTTCTCGTACAAAAGACTCTAGATGAAATTTAGATTTCATTTAGCGTAAAAAAAGCATGTGCATTTTAAAAAATCATAGTTGTTTTCTATTTTTAAGTTGGGAGAAAAATAGAATTTTCCTTTTATTCTTTAGAATTGACATAAGATTGCAGACAAAAATGGACACTAAGAGCAAATTAAATGAAAAATATTTTATTTGATAAGATAATATTATAGATGTTCAATAAACAATTTGCTGAAATCTCGATTTATACGAATTAAATGCATTTGATTTAGATTTTAGGATAATAAAGTTTCAGGAGATTAAATTAAATAGAAATTTAATTAATTCAGTTTAAAGCGACGGCTTATTAAAACTTACTCTTTCTACTTCAATAGTAAGCCATCTCTACTACATCTCTTTCCCATCTTTACTCCACCCCCCTCTTTTTCCAATAACCCCACTTGCCTCTTGTTTCGACCCTCAAGGGCCCATTTAACCCCTTCCTAAATTCCTAAGGTAACGCAGAAATAATCTCTTTTTCAAAGTGGAGAAAGTAAGCACTATTCGTATTTTAAGTAGAAAAGGTAGTTTTATGTCAGACATTGCGCTAATTTTAAGTAGTATAAAGTTTTTCTAAGATCATGATTAAAAAACAAAGTTTTCTTACTTGTAATTAATAGTAAGCATGCTTTGAACTTATTTTTTTTAGAATACGCCTGATGCGCTTAGAAAAATAACCTTTTGAGGTGAAACGAAAACTGAAGGACAAAAGGAATTTTCCTTTTTCCAAAAAAGATATTTTTCTAAATAATAATAATTTAAAAAATAAACTGATCTGATATTAAAGAGTATGAAAAATTTACAAATGGAACTCTTAATAGTCTGTTGAGAGTTCCTGGAAAAGTTACTAAGAATTTATTGCTAGTTAATTTTGCGTCTCGAGGATATAGAACTAAGTTTTTGGTCAACTCCAGTGTACTAAATTGTTTTTCAATGTCATCATGATGTTTAAAACGATCGTCTCAATAACTATTTAAAGCGAAATCCAGAAATAACCTTGGCTTTTTCGAATAATGTTTCTCTATAAATTGATACTAGGAAAACTATTAACAAAGATATGCAAATAGATTTGCTAGACTCAGTGTATTTATTTTTTTAATTTGCTATATTTTTAATTGGTATTTTATAGCAACGAATTTTTAGATTTTTCTCGCAATGTTTAGCTATTTTTATACAGTTAAAAAATGTATCTAACAAGTTTTATTTTCTAAAAAATCGATTGATGGGTGGATTTTTAAAGGTCAAGGAATTGTTCAAAGTGTAGTGTTCAAAGAGGAACGTTATGGAAGGATGTCTATTCTAGAATAATAATCTGAAGGTTTTTTAATTATAAAATTTATTCACTTCTATAAAGTAATTATAAAAAATAAAAATAATATGTTACTATTGATATTAATTTCCTATTCAATTTTACAAATTTGCAATGGTAATAAAAGTTAACGGATAGTAGTCATCACAATTAAAATTAAGCTAATTATTATTAATGAAGTCGTAAATTCGTGTCATCAATATAATTTTTAAGATGAAGTTCCAGCTAATTTCTGGATTTCGCTTTTTACAATTTCCAAGAATTTTTGACTAATATGCCATGAATCCAAATACACTCATCGCGCGTAATAAGGCTGGCCTCGGGGGTAGACGGCATTATAATGAGTACTATTAAAATCCAGTTTGAACCGGATTTAAAGTGACGAGCGATCACTCTTATGTCAACACTCAGGATCGCTTATATAGTCTCTGAACGTAAAAAAGTAAATGCGCAGAGAGTCGCGATGTAAACAACTTCTGGCGGCCCTGACTGCCCGAGCAATGGCACCGTCGCGGGACGCTCAGGGGGAGGGCAGAAGCAGCCAAGCGTGAAGAACCTTGAAGCCGGCCCTATTACGTCCGGTCTTATTACGCACGATGAGTGTATTTGAATCACCAACTATTATTTTCTTGTGATGGTGAAACTACAAATAAATTTAATTTTAAATTTAAGGAGGAATTGGACATATTGTCGGGAAAAAAGTCAGTTGAAGCGTCTATTTCTTTAGGTATTTAATTTTAAACAGTTATTTAATCAAACTTTTTTAAAGTCGAAATTCAGAAATTTTTATTTACGATTAAATAAGCCATCAAAAGTTTCAATCGGATAAAAATTTTACATTTTTTTCACTCGAAATTTGCAAACAGATTTCGGTGAAAAAAAAACATCTAAAATTTGTCTAAAGATTCTGAATGAAAAAAATGTGTAATTTTTATCCGATTAAAACTTTTGATGACTTATATAATCTGAAATAAAATTTTTCACATTTCGACCACCAAAAATTTGATTACAAACTGTTTAAAATTAAAAACCTGAAAAAATGGGCACATTGACTAACTTCTTTTCAACTGTCTGTCTAATTCCTCCTTAAATTAAATTTTGTATTTCAAAAATTTAAATTAAATGTATTTACTTTAAGGGCATTTGATACGTGCAAACTTAAAAAATTATCGACCGTCCATGTATTTTTTTGGCACTTGTTTATACTTAGGGAAACGCAATTATCGCGCTGAAATTTTTGGAAATGATATAGAATATATTCCGACATCGATGTCTAGTGCGTTTGAAATATTATTTTTAAACAAATTTTCTTATAAATAATTGTTTTTCCAAAATAAAAATTAAACTGCACCAGACATCAATGCCTGAATATATTCTTTTTCGTTTCACAAAATTTGAGCGCGATACTTGCATTTCCTTAATTATAAACAGGAACCAAAAACATAAATGGTCGGTCGATAATTTGTGACGTTTACACGTATCAAATGCCCTTAATGACAACTCAATCAATCCTAGTGTCATTTTTATATTACAAAAAATATAATATAATATGAGACTTAAAATAGTTTAAAGTACAAAATAGGACAAAGATAAAAAACGAAATAGAATATAAAGATTCTGGGTTTTAGTTGTGGTCAAACACAGGAGATACTAGAAAATCCACCATAACACCCATGACACAAAAAACACACTTAGAAGGAAGATTCCTCCTGGACAAAATTATTCCCTTCTAAGAGTAGTTTTTGCGTGGTGGATGATCTGGTAATTTTTTTTACATTCCTTTTGCGGAATTTGCAAATTTTTTTACCTCACAATCACTGCATTAAATGTACTAATCAAAAAATATACTCTTAAGAGAGTTATTTGATAACTCTTCCCTTTTTTTACATTTTTTACATTAAAAATAATGTTTAGCTTCGAAGGGAGTCGTTTTTGGCTAAAATAAGGTGTTTTTCAAACTATTTTTTACGGAATATTTTTTATTCAATGTCTGGGGGTTATTTGTCCATACTTTAGTTAATAATTTTCTCCAGAAAATGAATAGGACTTGAAAATCGAGTTTTCACTTCCTATAAGGGGTGATTTTTCACTTGTAAGAGTGAGTTTACAGCTTTATCAACATCTTTTCAGTTTCACAAGTTTTTTCACGTGAATTCAAGATTTTTAGGTCGAAACTGCATCCAATTAGTCTTTTCAGAGAAATTACGATTTTTTTTCGTTTACGGGTACATTAACGCCCTTGGAACAGTTCTAAGCGTTTTTCAAAAATTCTCAAAAAATTCCACAATTATTTTCTCATTGTATGGAAGCTAGTTAGGAGGTGGCGTAAAAAATGAAAGACACTTTTTTTTGGGACGCCCCACAGTAGGAAAAAAAGCACCTTTTTTGGACAAAAATTAACCGAGAGTAGAATTCTTAACGGATTTCGATGTTTCTTTTTTAAGGAAATGACCATAAGTTTTCAAGGTATAACGAGTGACTGAATATTTCATTGACTAAACAAAAATTTGTTATTTAACAGCAAAGTTTTAACTTTTCTTTGTCTACCTTTTCAGTGATACCATTTATTTTAAGATTTTCAAATTTATTAAAACAGGTCATAAATCAATGTAATGACTAACTAAAAATAATTTCCAGTAGGTTACAGTAAGAAAAATTTTTTTCTAATATTATAAAAAAACTATTGAACAAAAGTCATTTTTTCGTGATTCGCAACGATTAGCTCTTTAAATCCATATATTTTGTATGAAATATGACACATAATAATTTGCGCTTACAATTCATTAAGAATAGCTGCTGTTTACCAAAATTTAAAATAATTTTTATAAACAAATGCACACTTTAACAATTTTTTCAAGAATAAGGTTAATTTTTTTTTTGCAAAACCAACTTGAAATGTTTTACCAAAGACTCCGTGCTGTCATATTTTTCATAGTGACAAAAACTGTTCATTATATAAACTATTTTTATAAACAAATGCACATTTGGACCATTTCTTCATTAATAGACCTAACTTTTTACGGGATAAACTAAAAATATCTCTCCAGGGACTCCTTGCTATCATATTTTTCATAGTGACAAAAACTGTTAATTATATAAACAAGTTTTATTAACAAATGCTCATTTTCAACACTTTTACATGAATAGGCTTCATGTTTTTTTTGCGAAATCAACTCGAAATGTTTTGTCAAAGACCTTGCTGCCATATTTGTCATAATGACAATAATTGTTAATTATATAAACAATTTTTATAAGGAAATTCACACTTAACCAGTTTTTCATGAATGGGCTTTATTTTTTTGCAGAATCAATTTGAAATGTTTTGCCAAAGACTCCTTGCTGTCATATTTTTCATAATTACAAAAACTGTTAATTATATAAACAATTTTTATTAAAAAATGCAGATTTTGACCATTTTTTCATGAATAGGCCTAATTTTTTTGCAAACTCAACTAGTCTTTCCAGGGACTCCTTGCTACAAACTTTTCATAATGACAATAATTGTTAATTATATAAACAATTTTTATAAACAAATGCACATTTTCACAATTTTTTCATGAATAGGCTTCATTTGTTTGCGGAATCAACTCTAAATGTTTTGCCAAAGACTCCTTGCTGACATATTTTACAAAATGACAATAATTGTTAATTATAAAAACAATTCTTATAAACAAATGCACATTTTTACGATTGTTTCATAAATAGGCTTCATTTTTTTGCAGAATCAACTCGAAATGTCTTGTGAAAGACTCCTTGCTGTCATGTATTTCAAATTGATAGAAGCTATTAATTCTTTAAATGAAAATTAAGCCTATTCATGAAAAAATGGAGAAAATGTTTGTTTGTTTAAAAAAACTGTTCATAAAATTTACTGTTTTTGTCACTTTGAAAAATATGACAGCAAAGAGTCTTTGACAAGACATTTCGAGTTGATTCCGCAAAAAAAATGAAGTCTATTCATGAAACAATAGTGAAAATGTGCATTTTTTTATAAAAATTGTTTATATAATTAAAAGTTTTTATCACTGTAAAAAATATGATAGCAAGGAGTCCCTGGAAAGACGTTTCTAGTTCATTTCGCAAAAAAATTAGGTCTATTTATGAAAAAATGGTCAAAATATACATTTGTTTATAAAAATTGTTTAAATAATTAACATTTTTTGTAATTATGAAAAATATGACAGCATGGAGTCTTTAGTAAAAGATTTCAAGTTAATTCCGAAAAAAAAACTGAAACCTATTCATGAAAAAATGGTTAAAGTGTGCATTCGTTCATAAAAATTGTTTAAACAGCAGCTTTTGTTAAATAATTGTTAAAATTGTTAAACAGCAGCAATTCTTAACTAATTGTAAGTGCACATTATTATCTGTCATATTTCATACAAAATAGCTAATCATTGCGAGTCACGAAAAAATGACTTCTGTTCAAAGGTTTGCTTATAACATTATAAACAATTTTTTGCCTTTCTCAAACCTACTGGACAAGTTTGTTTATAACATTATAAACAATTTTTTTTCTTACTCAAACCTACTGGACAAGTTTGTTTGTAACATTATAAACAATTTTTTGTCTTACTCTAACCTCCTGGACATCATTTTCAGTTAGTCATTACATTAATTTATGACCTGATTTAATAAATTTGAAAATCTTAAAAGAAATGGTTTCACTGAAAAGTTAGCCAAAAAAATGTTTAAACTTTGTTGTTAAATAACAAATTATTGTTTAGTCAGAGTGAAATACTCGCAGCCACTCGTTAAACCTGGAAGACTTACGATCATTTCTAAAAAAGAAAACATCAAAATCCATTAAGAATTGTACTGTCGGTCGATTTTTGTCCGAAAAGGTGCTCTTTTCCCACTGTGCGCGCCCTACTGTCCATAACAGGAATTTAGTCAGCATCTTGATGTTCTGCTTTGTTTTTTGATCTTTGTCATGTGGATCCAAAAAATAAAACTCTTTTTTCTTCAGTTCAGTCTTCAATCCTGATGTTAGGGTAAAAATACTATTTTCATATGAAAAGAACTAGTTTTTATCAAATAGTATGAATAAAGGTATTCATTAAAGTCCTCAGATGCGGAAGTTTTGTACCCACTCGTTAACTACCAAGCAGGGAGAATCGCACGAGGTCTTGACCTTAGCCCTCATGGGCACGTGGTGATTATTTCCAATGGTTTCATCAAGACGTCAGATGAAGACTCCCTTCTTCGCGGAGGATCGAGAGACAGATTTAAGTGTACTGTGGAGGTGGCGAGAGGCCCCACCTGCTAATAAAAGCCGCTCACTAAGCGCAGCCACACAGACAGTCACAGAAAGCCGAGGAGCAGGAGCTGCGCGAGCTCCCCTTAAGACTTTAAGTCCGAGTTTAAGTTCGAGTGACGGATATCTGTGTGTGGTGAGTTGAGAACCTTGAATCGATAAAGGATAACTACTTCCGGTGCCGCCATCAAAATTTGTTTTCGCGCATCGATTATCTCACGACAACCCTGTCAAGTGATGTTTATTAAGAAAGGATTATCATAATTAAGGACCACCCAATCGTAAGGACTCTTTCGCCGGAAATACTTTGTGTTCTTCATCCATCGGGTCACGCTGAAATGAGTGAAATTTTGTGGCACTGTGCTTTCAAAAATGCCTTCTAAAAGTAAAAAAAAATTGCTGGTTTTGGAAAATTGTTGGTGTTTCATGGAACACGTGTTACGTAATATGCTTTATTGATAACAAGAGTAAATAAGTGAAATTGAACAAGGAATAATAGAACTAAAATTAAGTGTTCATATATCGTGATCGTATATTATATAATTAAATAAACCAGAAACGTTAGTTATATATTTTATTAACAAGGAAGAGTAGTAAATTCTAATTTTCAGCTTTTCTACGTCTTTCTAAATTATTTGCATTTATTCATATTGGCTTATGTTAATAATTCCACTTACAGTAAATCGTGGGATATTATTTTAATCTGCAGCAACATTATTTTGATCTGTAGTGGATCATTTATTCTATTGTCAGTCTTTTGTTTTTTTGAAAAAATGTTTTTTAAGAAATGTTTCTTAAAAAATGTTTTTTTTAAAAAATGTCTCCTAAAAAATATTTCTTCGAAAATATTTTTAAAAAATGTTTTTACAAAATATCTTTGTACACAAATATAAAATATTGCATGTTTTGAAATTTACTTGCCCCTTACTAAATTCTACAATTTACACGCTTTTACAAACTTATATAAAATAATAACTTTTTTGGACTCGAGTTAGAGTTCGTTTAAAAAAAAATAATGTGTCCGAGTGGACGAGAAAGTTTTCAACTCTCATGGCATTTAGTAACTAAGGCTGCCATTAACGTTTCTCGTTATGCGTATGGATAAGTGACAAGGATCAATTTTAGAGAAAATCGCCGAAATCAATTGCTCTAAATTAAGTAGACTCTAAAAGTGCAATTATTTTTAAAAATAGACTGCAGGAGAAAGAAAATTCAGTTTCACTCATTTTAACGTGGCCTGTGATTTGAAGAAGGCCTCATAACGTGTCATTTTATCGTTTTCTTGAGGTGTTTTTCTTGGTTGGAATTACAATCAGTGAATTGGAGGAAATTTTGAATTAATATTCATCTTTCTTTGAAGAACGAAAGGAGAAAATCGAAACTTGAACGAGACTTGAGGAAACTCGATCTCGAAAGGAAGCCTCGTTTCAGGAATGTCGTTTGAGATGAGAGTCTCGACATGTTTTTACTTCTGCAATATATGTATTGCAAATTAAACTAATAGTCTAATTTAGAAATTTTTGGAGTAAATTGATAGTTCCTTAAATTAAAAAAATCGTTACTTCCTTGTATCTTAGAGCAAGGTAAAATGTCTAGAATTTAAATATTTGTTACTACACATTTACAGTATCTTTACTGCACAATTTATATCAATATTACTATAATGTCAAAAAATATTTTAAAAATGAGCACCTATTTAATTATTTAATTTATTTAATTAATTATTTATTATTTTAATTAATTATTTTATTTAATTAATTAAGATCATGCATTTATGTATATCAGAGGTATTGAAAGTTATATAAAATGTTACTCATGCTCTATATTTTGCATATGACAATGTCTGAATTTTACTCATTGCTCGATTGCTCATTTATCTCAATTGGAAACTGTAGCAAATGTACTTTCATTAAATGAATTCATAAAATATAGCATTATTTAAATTAATATTTTTCATGTACATTTCCTTTCCAACATAAAGGATATTTTGATATTATTCTATATTTAGTTTTAATTACAAAGTTATGTATCTTTACAATCACATAAGTTTTGCATCTTTACATTCACATAAGTCTTGCATCTTTACATTCACATAAGTTTTGCAAAACACATTTTTTTCAAATATTATAAGCAATGAATAATGTTATATAAGGTTTTATAGCCATATTATTTGCAATTTTTTTTATTGTTGAAAGTCGTCAAGAACATGGGAAGATAAATTGATGAGAGTAACACTACCCTTGTCCTCGATTGATTCATTCATGGACTATAATATTTCATTAAAAATTATAATTACGGTATTGAATCTTACTAGGTGCAAAGTATCAATATGCTAAGATAGAGAGCAAAATAATCATTATCATGTGAAGAAATATGGAAATTTTAGTTTTTTTCCAAGTTAAAAAAATCATATTTCTCATTCTAAATAATTTGCTGGGCATATTTTAAAAAATTAGTATTTAAAAAATTGTAATAAAATAATGGAAAGTATTTTGCATCATTGAGTGCATGAGTAACTTATTCAAACTTAAGTTTTGTTCTTTAGAATGAGTTTTAAAAATCAGAAAACGTAATTTCTTATTGAAATAATTTACAACAAATTTTTGAAGACAATTTTTGTTTATCTTTAGAAAATAACTTATTCCAGCTTTTTTTTAGAAATAAAGAATTATCAGTCCAATGAATCAAATAAATTCCCCTTTGGTGCAATAAGTATTGCAAAGAATTACTGAAATCGTCCTCGACATCACAATGTGCGTGCTGAATCTATATTTTGTTTGCTTTCATTGAACTTGCATTGACGGTCGTTTATCTTCAAAATCACGCGCCTTCTCCATAATAAATTCGCAATGTTTGCCCTGACATCAAATAAAAACTTATGAGTTTTTCAGAATTGGAATTTTTAATCAATTTAAACTTTATCTCTATTATCTATTTAAAGAGATTTATAATTAATTAATTTAACTCATAATAATTTAACTTTACTCCCCAAATTTATTTATATGAAAGATAGAAACCCAAACAGTTAAACTGGTACAAATTAGTACATTACAGTTATGTATTATTATTATTATTATTATTATTATTATTATTATTATTATTATTATTATTATTATTATTATTTAGTACATTACATCATTTAAATTTATTAGAAAATGGCGCTATCCCGCATGCATAATTAATCAAATCAACTATAGTTACGAAATTATAGTAAGCTCTTAATTTTTGTTTATTTACTGTTCAAAATATTTTTATTTTTGAAAACGAGAAAATAAAAATATTTTGAACAATGTAGGGAACTTAGAAATTATTTTATGTAGAATATTATTATTGAATATTTGAAGCAAGTCAATGGAACTTGAACAATTAAACAGTCATACAAATAAGGATATCAATGTAGAATGTTATTGAAAAAGCAAGTCAATGGAACTTGATCAATTCAAAAGTCACACAAATAAAGATATCAATTAATTAATTGCTAAATGTACTCGATTTAATCTTTAAGGTAAACCATAAAATTTAAAAAACATTACAAAAAAATTTTCAAATCGTGGTTTTCAAGATGCCAGAGATTGAACTTGGAATAAAACAAATATGAGAATTCAAAGAATCTTTCAGGTTTGGAAATAACTTCGAAAGAATTTGAAACTTGTAATCATTAATTTTTTATAGCATTTTATAAAAATATGCTATCTATTGGTAGGTTTTTTAAAAATAAATCCCATTTTTTCAAAAACAAAAGGCAAATTTACAAATATTCCAGTGACCTTGCATTGTCTGTGTATGGAAACTTGTAGAAATAACTTTTTCCAATGGCACACTATCAACAATCCCATCTCTCTATTTTTTTAAAGATTAAATTATTTCGCAACGATTTTTCCCGCATATCCATGCAAAAACTTATCAATCCCACATTTGCCATGCTCAGAACCCTCATAATCATCGGAAAAGCCCCAAGTTTGTTTTCCCTCTTCCAGAAAAATTGAAAATAATAATTTCTAGTGTAATTAGGATGCTTTCACACTAAATATAATTTTTAGTGTCTTCTTTGCAACACCCTTAATCAGACTGGCTGTCTCTAAAAATATAGTTACTCTAGTTTCAGGGTTTTAGTTTTTTCATAGTTTTCAGGGTAGACTCTAAATTTGAATAGATCATTATTGTGACTTAAGGAGGTCAACAAATAGTCTCGTGTAACTAAAACTTTATTTCCGTCTCTTTTTTGTTCGAATCCATCCAGCAAAGTTACGTTATGCGGTTGCACGCAAAGCTTAAGTGTATCGGTCGCGGTCTCCAAAGCAAAAGTTTCACGTGTACGGTTTGTGACGCCAACGCCATCGGCATTCTCTACTTTCGATTTGCGCGTCGAAAGTGATAGTTGTGGATCTGTGCTCGAGAAAGGAGAGCCATCTCTCCTTTACCTTCGCCCACCTTCATTTTCAGAGCCTTTAAATAAATCCTTTTAAGACACTTCCGGGCTCCTCATGCCCGATTAAAAGCGTTCCATATGGAGGCCCAAAATTCTAGTCACTCAATCACTTCAAGTGACTAAGAAAGAGAATGTTGCACTGAAAGTGCTGATTTGTCTCGAGCCTGTTCAGTTATAAATCTCCATTTATGTTTCCTCCTTCAGAATGCCGAACTAAAACGTCCAGTTTGGTCAATCGGAAATATTAGCATAGCTTGAAAGAGTTATTTAAACTTGAAAAATGGGAACTTTAGTCTGAATAAATCTACAATTTTATGTAGACTGGTTAGGGATAACCATCAGTATTCATTTAACGAAATCCTGGTATTTACTTTTGAATATAAGTGAGATTGCATAAAAGATGTGGATGAATAACTTCTTTGAGGGCAATAAACCAAAATTGAGTTACGTAAAGAATAATGAATGTTGTTATTGGTTTTGGAGCACTCGTAGTACTTTATAAATGACTCAATGAAAAAAGCAATGTGTGTTTAGATTGTGTAATGCAGACAAGAGGTTTGTGAGAGAACTTTTTACGAACTCTTTTTGTAGTAAATTATTTTCAGATAAGTCATAATAATAGTAAATTTGGTTTTTAATCTTCTTAATGAGAAAAGTATTATTTTGCTGTGAAACCAATAACTACTTTTGTGAATGAATTGTTTGGAAAAAAATTTATTTAGTAAATATAGTGGGTATAGTGACTTATAATCATGTAATAATAAGAAAATTATTAGTCCAGTAATTTCTCATTAACTTATTTATGACAAACTTATGTAACCTAAAATAGGTTAAAATTGATCAATTTGAGACTCGCACTCAAAATATGTGCCAATATTCACTTGGACTTAAAATCAAGTTCGTAGGAAAATATTTAAATAAGTCTCTGTCTGTACACTTTGCATTCTTTGTTATCAAACGGTCACTGGTGGTCTACTTTTCTTTTAATAAATAACAGAAAATAGAAAACAAATATCTATTAAAAATCCAGACTTAATGAGAAATTATTATCAAGATGTTGCTAGAAATAAATTTTTTTGTTAATGTATACAAAGGAATCTTATTTCATTTATATATAAAAAAAATCTGTCTCGAAGAATAATGACTCATTCAAGAGGTTCTGTTATATTTATCAAGGAGGAACTTTCCATTTTGTCCAGTTTGTTTTTTTTTCGAGAAACTATACAGCTTCTACCGAATATGGAAAAAAGACGGTTTATCCACGCATGACTTGCTCTAGAAACGCATATCGAATTTCGGTTATCGAAAATCACTTTCAAAGTTTCTTAAAATTATTCTTAACATAATCGTTAGGAATAATAATAACGATATTATTCCAATATCGTTAAAAATACTATAAAAGTTATCTACACTGAAAAAAATGGTTTAGCTGTCCCAGCTAGACGTTTAGCTGGATTTCGTCTTCTAATAAAATATAGCTGTATTACCTAAATTTCTAGCTGTGTTGTCTAAATATCTAGCTGTTTTAGCTAAATGTTGCCATCCATAAATTATCTAGCTAATTTACCTAGATAATTACTAGATGACAAAATTTAGCTAAAACAGCTAGATATTTAGGTAACTCAGCTAGAAATTTAGGTAACACAGCTATATTTTCTTAGAAAACGAAATCCAGCTAAACATCTAGCTGGGACAGCTAAACCATTTTTTTCAGTGTAAAGTTATAGTAAAGAAGCTGCTATTAAAATAATCAAGATCAGTATTTAATTGTACTATATTCTTCGAAAAAAAAATTTCTTTTGCAAAATATTTTCCCTCATTATACCAATATGAGACTATAAATATTTTATACTGAAATATTTCCACACCTTTTTTTGTGTGAACATAATTATATTTATTGCACTAAGTTTAATGGGCAAATAAAATTTACTTGTTACAATTTTCAACATGCAAGGTTTCTTGTCATGTGTTTCACAAGAACTTTAAATTTATGATTTTCTAAAAGGGATTTCGTATTATTTCCCTCATTTCAATGAACTATATCTTTTGGATCATTCTGAATATGAATAATGAACATGAATTTTTATTTCAGAAGGAAAAATGAGGCTCACAACAACAGTGCTTTTGACGGCTCTGTGTATATCAGTAGTCAGTTCGAACCCTCTTCCTGGAGGAGAAGGACTTCAGTCACAGGTAAAAATAATTTATTATTAATAAATAATCCTTGATTTATAAATGTTGAACATTTGTAACATACAAAAGGAGAAGACTAGACAGTAGAAGACGTAGAAGACTAACAAAGTCCTTTTAAAAAAAAGTAAAACCTAACAGCCTTATGCAGTAGCATATATTTTTTCAGAAAAATTATTGTGTATAAAAATTATTGTCTAACAAACTGTGATTAATCACGAATAATATATCAAAATAGGATTAAATTTATCCTGAATAATGGTCTTTAAATTTTCTATAAATGAAAATTCCAACAATGCTGGCTGGCAAGGTTAGCGAAGACAAAAATAATTTTGATCGTCTTTCTGGAAATTACAGAAATTATTTTTTTAAATAAACGAAGTTGAGTGAAATTTGCAATTTGATGGAGAGGAAATATTTTGAAAAAACATAATCAGAAGACCACAACTAACCATTCCTGTGGCAAAATAACCATTAAGTTTCTAGCCTTTGTTATAGATCGTTTGACGAATCAAACTATCGACACGAATCGATGAAATAAATAAGCGAAACGTGAAGTAAACAATTTTGTCGTGGACGCAGAATTCGGAAAATCGACGAGCGCTTTATCGATATTGACAAAAAGAATGCTCATATCTATAGTTTCAAATTTCGAATAAACAATTTCAACAACATGGCTTGAAATTAATATATTCAACAGAAAGTACCAACTTTATTCAAATCATGTATAAATTAAAGTAAATTATAATAAATAAAAAGAAATTATTTAGATTAAAGGAAATAAACGTCGATCTCTTGCAAAATGTCTTAGAAATCGTTTCTGTGAAACTGATAATTAAGATACTTTGTTTTTCCTTTTGAAACGATCTAATAAGCTACGAAATAACATAACATCCGCTAAAGGCAATCGAATTTGTGCATAAAGCGTAATTGAAACATAAAGTATATAATAAGAAGTTGGATGTTCAACCTTTTCATTTTATTTAGGTTTCTGATTTTATTTTGTCCATGGTAATTTCTCTTATTACGTCTTACTAAATTGTTTGACTTGTGAACTGTCGACCTTGTTGCAAATAATTACAGCCATTATTCAACTAGATAATACAAAAGCGTTAGATGTGGAAATAGGTTACATACATATTCTTTGCAATTAAGGACAGTCACTGCTGATGATAATTGAAAGCCCGCATTAGTTAAATTAGAAACAATATTATTAAATTGTGAAATATTTGCAACCAGCACTTTTCTACTTGATTTTCAAATATAGAACGAATAATAATACAAGCATTGAAATCATTTAATTAATTTAGTTTAACAGTCTTAAGTTGGCGGACTTTTAAATTCAAAAAATTTTATGTTATTTTTTCTTTAGAACATATCTAAAAAATGATTTATAATTTAATAATAATTCCTGAGTTTTTTTAATTATCTCGGCATGTTTTATAGTACATAACTAATAGATGATAAAACTTTCGGAAAGTCTGTCCTAACCATGTAAACAAGGGACAGGACTTGCATATACACGTTATTTTTACGCAATATAGAATAAATGTGTTTATATCTGATGTGATATAAAGCATAAATATGTATATTCAAAAAAACTCAGCGTTTTTCTGTCGGACTTTTTTTCGTTGAAAGTTCGTTTTTAGAAATTTCCAAGACTTGAATTTTATTGTTCAAATAGCACTGCAGTGTATATAAAGTTAATTTTTTTGTCATCTGTCTAGATGAGCAAAGATGCTATTTCGGATTTACGTGTGTTTATAGATATTACAAGTTTTATTCGCTTAGTGGAAAGTAATGTGCACTCGCTGTACAGTCTTAAGTTGTAAACAATTACCACAATAGAACTTCACTGAAAGTGCACTTGTCGAAGAAAACATTATTCTGATTTCTTGATTTTACAAGTCATTTCAATGTTATTACTAATAGCTTATTAGAAAGAAAATTGAGTAATAACTTAGACTGATGGTCTTTTTGCAATTTTTTGCATAAATGGGATAAAAGTTGACGATAGTTTGAAATTTATGTCCAGTGGAAGAAACTTAACAAGAATATTTGAAAGAGAGTTACATATTTTAAGTTATAGCAAATGAACTGCTGCAATTTAACATTACTAATTTGAAAAGTGTTAATTAGTAACTGCATGTTAATTTAAATCTGTCAATGCAAATAAAGAATCATTCTAATAATCCACAGAAGTAATATTCAAATTCAATATTCATTAATTATTTGTTTTTTGCTTTTTTTGGGTAGTTCCTAATAAATTAAATATATAAGGAAAAAATATAAATCACGGAAAAGGTGATTTGTAATATAATTTTTTAGAGGATGAGTTTACAGATGGAAATGAGATAATCTTTATCATGTCGTTTGCATTAAAGGCTTAGTCACTAGTCACTCTTTGCCGAAATTGTCAATACGTGGTGACAAAATACAAGCAATCTATTGGAACATAACTGGGAAAGATTACTTTCACGTTTTGGTAACAGCTGACCCTGAATTGCCTTTCCGAAGCAATGAAGTGAAGTTCTCGTCATTTTACGTAACAGTCTTGAGATTGTGACGCTTACTAATGTCAGTTTCTGGTATGCTAGGAGGATATCCGACGAAATCTTTGAGCCTCTGGCTGTTGCTCAGATTCGCCCAGCACTTTCACTGACTCAGCCAGGGCACTTGCGAAGTCACCGGATACTTTCTTTGGTTGATCGATGCCCAATGGAAAGTGCAAGATACTCACTAGCTCTCACGCATACGCACTCTCCTAGAACTGTAAACGTTTCCGTACATCCGCTGCTTAAAATATTTTATGTTGTCAGTGGCGTAACTTAAAAAGTTATGTCCTCTTCAACAGAGTTTATGTACTTTCTTCGGAAACTTTACTCAGAAAAATTGCATTTTCAATTTTTAGAATTAGCGCCCTTTTGCACATTTTCATATTTCGGAATCATTCAAACTTTAATCTTTTGAAAATAGAAACATTCAAAGGTGAAAATACATATATTCTATTCTGCAAATTTTGAAAATTATTTATCTTTTAAACTTGGATGTTTACAAACATCCAAATGCTTTAAAGTTAAAAATATCTAAGAAAAGCATTAATATCCTTGGTTATTAGGTTTTTGGTTTATTTTTTTGTCCTTTTGTCAATTTCACTTTAAATTTGTGAATTTAAATTCCACCTCATTACGCCACTGTATTCAAGTCACACGATATAAAATCGTTCGAGACTTCAAACCAGGAAGATAATTTTTCCCTAAATTATTAGTTTAATGAACAGATAATACGTAGTTAGACATGGAACAAATTTCAAACTATAATAATCGAGAATTAAATATAGGAGTAATCAAGTCTCAAGAAGGAAACTCGATCTAATCAGGGTCGTTCGAGTAAAATACTTATAAAATGGATCTTTAGTTTTGTCTGATTAGGAGACTATTATTTTTTTTTAATGACTTATTTCGCAAGTTAGAATATCCGAAAGCTGTTAACTTCACGCCAATCGTATTCCTTTTTTTTTATATTATAAATTGTTATTACCTAGATTATGACTAGTTTTTCCTTCCGTCATTTTCTTTATGTTATGCATTACATTCTTTCAACATTTTTTTCCATTGTTCTACTCCAGTTTTCAGTGTCTCACTTCAATTTCTGCAAATCCTTTCTTATATTAACAAGACTACTTAGATAATTTCAATATTCCGCATGCAGCTATGTGAAAATTGAACAATATCGTTGAAACAGTTGAGCAGTATCGTTGAAAAGGTTGAACAGTATCGTTGAAACTTATTAACAAGAAATTCCCATAAAATTTATGATTTTCAAGAATTATTCAACGTTGAGGTATATAAAATAAATGGCGAAATGAAAGAAATTTTAGCAGGAATTCCGGTCTCCTTTTCTGTAATAAACTTGAAGATTACTGTCATTAAGCATAGGTCACTTTTACCGCAAAAATTTTGTTTCGAAATTGAAAGGGTCTGTAAAAGCACATGAAAATTTGAATTTTCGACCTTCGAAAATATGAATGGTCGCTTTTACATTTACGTTCATTGTTTCTTACATTTTCTGGTCGATTGCAATTTCTTTGTAGTTTATTTCCTACTATTTTTAATGTTACATTGTGATACCATTTACAATCGATTTCTCCACGTCTATTAAAAATTTATCATCCAGATTCTATCTCAAACTCACAATTCACTCTCAATCCATAAATCTGCACACACACACACACACACACACACACACACACACATACATACATACAGAATTAAGTTTCTTATCCGCGCAGATAAGGAAATCTACATTGGCTTTTTTAACAGTTCTTTAGACAAATTTGATGTTACACCTTTCATGGTGAGAGATCAGATAGCAACTCGTATAGATTTAAGGATCGATTTGTCCCAAACTCAAGCGTGACACATCACTTTCGTTTTCACGAGGACAATCGATTTGTTTCCTAAATTCGTCGGAACGCCGTACTTTCGTTTCGCTAGAGGGGACCGATTTCACCGGGTGAACAAATCTAGCCGATTTCTATCAATAAACTGCTTTTATAACAATTTTAATTTTTCATAAAACTAAAATTTTAAAAATACATTTCTTAATTAAAGAATAATAATTAGATTTTAAATTTCACAAGAAGTTATCCCTATAAAAAATTATTAGATGGTCTGAATAAATCGATTTATAATTGAAAATTTCACAGTTACAGATTTACAGTTCATAGTTGAAAGTTGAAAGTTAATTTCAAACTAAATGTTTTAGATAATTTGTAAATTAGTTTGGATGGATTTGCATCTTAGAAGAGAATAAATTTCTGGAAATCATTAGGATGACTAGCGACCATATAATCGATATAATTGCCAGCGATTAGCAAAAGTCGTTCAAATGTAGTATCATTTCTTCACGCCCCTGGGAAAAAATGTAAATACTGGGAAATGTAAATACTGTTACAATTAATCAAAACTTCTAATTATGTAAATATTCTTCAATTTATGAATCAAGACTAAAAATCTTGAATGAAATAAAACGAGAAATTAAAATTATTCAGACTTTCAAACATTGAATTAAAATCTCTCATTGTAGTACTTTTTCCTAGTTGTGTCTACTGAAAGAAGAGATTTCTTGGGAAGAGAGTGCACTTGAGCGAAAAGCGCGAACTTGGAATACATGCAAGACAAATCAATGTAAGGTCGTTGCACACAGAGAAGTGAAAAGGTTCAATGCACGACCGTTTGCATAAGCCTTGAGGCTAAAACTCGAAGACAAAATAATCGATCCTGCAACCATTCATTTCATTTCAGTCATATATAGGTACATATGTCTATAGATTACACATTTGCGCAAAAATATCTAGATCTAATGGACATATGTGTAAATGACATTATTCCGGTACAATTCACGTTCGTACAATAAAGAAGGGACACGTACAATAGTTTTTTTAAAGAGAAAATTGCGCAAAGCCTCTATTACTTGCAGTTCCTATAATAAATGATCTTAAAAGGCATTGTTATACTTTTTATGAACACGGTCTCTCGAATATATCCAGAGGCGAAGAAAACCATACGCTTTGTTCCTCTCGATACGTTCACCAAGCCTGGTCCACCAACTAGGAAATTACTATAATTTATTAAATAACAGAGCTGCCATTCTTCGTTATAATTTAGTTTTCTATAATTTAGAGTGACCCACAATATCCCATGATTTTTTCATTTCACTGAAAAATAATTAGTAAATAATAACAATAATAAGTTAAATAGAAAGTAACTAGGTAATAAAATATTTAATGCAGTAAGAAATCAATTGAAAGAATAAATTGAATTTAACTGGAAAGATATTAATAATGTACAAAATCTTTTTTGTGCTTTAAATAAATGTTTTTACAAGTTAAAACAAAAAACGAAGAAATCTTGTGAAGTGAAGTTACTTGATGTTAGAGAATTATATTATAATAAGAGTGACGAATACGCCATTCAGCACTATCATTTAAAAGACGTAAAATTTAAATTACAATTTTAATTTACAACCATATAAACCACGTGTATCGTGTACTTCATTCTGCAATAGCCTTTTGTGGCTTTAAGGTCAGACAGTCACAGCACACATGAATGGAATGCATTGTTTATATTAATTTATGAATTAATTTAAAAAACAGGCCATTGTTATTAATTTACAAATAAAAAATGTTTACAGGATCAATAATTAAATTAATAAATTTCTGAACTTTTAGGAATGCATTTTATATTCTTCTATAACATGAAGTAACTTTCTTAAGGTTACTATTATTATTAAAACTAATCACACACACACACACCATAGGGTGAGGCTATTATGTACAATTTTTACGTATTTTTCGACGTTTTTTTAACTTTACGCCTAAGAAAAAAAATTTCAGCTTTTTCATTTTACAGACAGAGGACTCAATTCAGAAGAGAAATCAATCATTTTTAGATTTTTAAATCATTTTCCACTTATTAATAATCTTTGTTGAAAAGTTGTACATTTTTATATCGCCGATCTTCTAAATAGGTACAACTATTGTTTTTTTAAATTTTTTAAATGAGGAAACAATTTTTTAAAACTGGAATACTATTTAGAATTATTATTTGACTGTTTGAAAATACTTTCTGATAAAAGAATATGAAAGAAACTAATACCTTCTCATATGATGATGAGAATGTAAAAAAAGTTTAATTAAGAAATTCATATTAGTTTGAGATTTATCAAAGAGAAAAAAATAAAACAATTAAATATCAACATTAATATTAACGAAATATATTTTTAGAAGGATCTATAATTTGTTTAACATCCATCTAAGATTCTAAGGTCGTTTCTAACCATTTAATTTACTGGCCAAGGCCATTCCCAACTGAGCAATTTAACTGATCTATAATCTATAATTGAACTGATACAAATTTTCCCCTGAAAGCGACAAAAATAGCTCTAAATTAAAATAATAATAATTACAGTTAACTTTTTAGAGCTAACATTTTCTCTTATAATTGATGTTAAAATCTTGAAAATACAGCACAAAAACTTGATTCTGTCATTGATTGAGCTGCAAAATCGAAAATAATAGAATTGTGACATGTATTTAGATCTTAAGAAATAGACCCCATAGCCAATGAAATATTATCAATGATTAGAAAATAATAGAAACTGAAAAGTGAGGTTAGGTTTCTGATAGGCATTCTCATATTTTATACAGTTATATTTCGAAAACTATCAATTATTGTGAAATATTATTTCAATTTAGCTTTTTAAGAAATAAATAATTAAAAAGGAAATAAACACCCAACTGCATAAAAAAGAAAAATTAGCACATATCATAACTTTCTGAACCAGCCGAATTGTACCGCCGATCATTGAATTTTCATATGTCACCTTTGAACTAATTAATGAAAGTACAAACTTGCATTTATGAAACAAATTCCTTTTACCACTTAAATTTGAAAGAAAAACACAGGCAACAGAGAATTTTTTATTTCTTTTAAACTATTGAACTGATACAAAATTTGGAGGTGTAACCAATTTTTTAAAATGCACCCACATATTTAAACATTTTTCAATGCTTGTACAGAGGTCGCATAAAATTCCACCCTTATCCTCGGTAAAGTAGAAGTCCTTCTGAATCTTATATGCTAGGAGATTATTATTTCTATCCCCATTATCATATTGAAAAATATACTTAAAGTGAGTTGTACATATTAGCCCCACCACGCGCGAATAGCCGTACTCTACGGTATAGTTATTAATTATATAATTTACACTTGAATGACACATACAACAATAACAAAATTTGTCCCTCAAAAAAATATCTAGAATTATTTTTCAATACTTTGTATAAAAAAATATTGAAATCCATCGTTCCTTAAGGAAGTTCTCACTGTACAGTCATGCTCAAAATTAATCAAATATTTCTGCTGATTTATGGACACAAGGAAAATAGACTAACAATTATTTGTCACAAATTTTAAAAGACAATCGGAAACTTCCTTCAGAAAAAAATGTTTACAATTACAATTACAACAATTTTTTAATATAATTTCTTAATAATGGGTATATTTTCCTCCGCGATGTAAATCATAAAGATTATTACAAATATTGATCAATTATTAATTAACATTATTAACAAAAATTGATTAGTTTTGGGGTTTAGTGTATAAAAAAAAACATCCTTAAATTTTGAACTGTAAAAAAAAAAGGAGGAAATATTGTCAAGTGGTACCATATGTTAAGAAAGGTCGAATACAAGTCAGGGAATTGAAAATACGCGTGGTTCTTTTTGTCAATGACGTAATGAGTTGTGACGAAAAAAGCGGTTTGTCCCAGGTATACAAAAATACCGTTAAGATTGGCCCTGAGTGGCATTTTGTGAGAAATAATAAGCTTACGTGCTGGCTTTAACGTATGTGCACAAATGTGAATGAGGTTTAAGGGAAAGTGGACCGTGGCTCACGGTTGAGAAACTTTACTTAGGTCCGCTGGCCGTCTGGTGACCATTGCACCTGGATCTATTTATTGGCGATTTTATGCGAGCATTGCAAAATGTTACGCCTGGACTAGCGCTGGAGTTACTAGATAAATACTAGACCATGGCACTGAGATTTGTCCGAAAAAATATGAAAAAACTGTACCAGAGGAATGTCTTGATTCCAGAGGAATCACGAGATGTCAGAAAAAGCAAAGAGAGCAAATCCAATTTTTGCCAATACAGTGATGAAATGAAAGTGGTCATTTCAATCACGGACAAAAATTCTCGGTCATTTCTCTGTTTTTTTCGGGTTGCCGAAATCTGTTCCGGCCATTAAAATTAAAAGTTTACAATGCAAAGACAAATGTTGATTCTTGAAATAAATACATAATTTTAATGTCAATACATTTCCCATAATAAGCAAGTAAATTAAGTTTCTCTGAAGTTAAAGTATTGCTAACAAATATTAAGCAATTATATGAGCTGTTGAGAGAAAATTAGTTTTAGACCACTTTTTGTTTAAACGGCGTATATATTCACTTAATAAAAAGGTACACTGACAAGGTACAACTGCAAATGAACCATAATACCAGCTATTAAAGTAAATGGAAAAGACAATAATTTTTAAGGGATAATTTTTTTGAAAAATATTAGAGAAAGGTTTTTAGGACCTTTAAGTCAAGTGGTTACGGAAGGGCCAAAATTGAAGTATTTTTCAGGCTCTTGATCGATTGGTGATGGTCGAAGCAGAGAATGACACGGCACTCAGAAGCAAAAGGACAATTGGATTACTGCGGCAACTATTTCCAGAATTATCTCAGGTGAGAAATTTGCTCTTCGTGATGATAGGTGTCCTTTTAGATAATAGTTATCCACATTAGAATCGAGTTAATTAGAGTAGCAATCCTTGTAGAAATTAGAATTATTTCTTCATTGATCTTCATCGATTTCATGATACTTTTCGTTCTTCAAAATTTATCGACTCAGGTTCAAAAGTTAATATCCTCAATCCTCAGTGACTGATTTATTTCATTTAAATTCAGCACCTTGCTTACTTTCTTGTTAATTCATCTTCTGAATATCAAACTGAATTAAGCCAGATCATAAAAATCGAAAATTAAAAAATAAAATAGAATTCAAACAATTTCAAATGAATTATTTTTAAGTCTCGACATTTAAAACTCCATCCAAAAATTTCAAAGCACTTGAAGCACTGAAAATTCATATATTGAAATTTTAATAAATCAGTAAAAATATTTAAAATACAGTTTTTTGAACAACCTTGACCTGAACTAGAAGCTGTGCTTTTGAATTGCTAGAAGTTATTTTGAGTATATCTACAATGTAGATAACTTTTCGAAAATAAAAATTTATTTGGAAATAAGAATTTTGAATAATTGTAAATAAAAGTACAGACATGTCTAGTCGACGAAATTGTAACTAATGACTGTTTTAAGTGAACATTCCTATCGTGAAAGTCACTCACTTGGCGTGATATTTTCGCATGCACACTCCCTCTTTTGCTCATTCACTTGCTTACTCGCAATTCGCTGACTGTCTCGCTCATTGACCACGCGATCTTGTTACGCCTTCACCGGATCACCTAAACGAAAAGTGCGCATCTTCCTCTCCTCCGCTGTTACGAAACCGGAAGTTAGAAGATCGCTCCCACTCATCTAATATCCAGAAAGGATTGTTACCGCAAAAGTAAACACGAGCACAAAATTCCCGCATTTTTTGCCAATCTTTACAATTAAAATGATTTCCTTGTAATATAAATTGAATTCGAAGAAACATTCGAGACTAATTTAAAATTATGTAATTGAGGACATACTTTCATAAAAGTAATTCAGTGACTGAAAACACAGAAAATCCCAACGTATTATTTTAATCGACAGCAAACTGGGAAATCAAAAAACAATACACTGTGACAATAGAATACATGATCCACTTCAAATCAAAATAATAACGCTGCAAATTAAAATAATATCCCACGATTTACTGTGAAAAGATTTTGCATTGCATGGATTGTAATCTGATAATTCAGAATAAGTATTTTTCTGCCAAAAAAGAACTTTGGATCATAAGAAAATAATTTCCATTTTATAAAAAGTCTTGGTAACATAACATAATAAATATTATTGAAATGACACTTAAATGAATCAATGAAACTTTGTATGCTAGAGAAATTTAAGTGAAAGTGATTCCTTAGTTATACATTTATGAATCAATAACAAAATATTGCCTTTTAGAAAATCAGACAAAAAAGCATCACTTTGTTGTGAAAAACATTACTTTTAGCAAAATGCTTCATCCACAAAAAATACTACTGATTTTGATTATATTTATGTATTTTTCAACAACAAAAAATGGTGCATTTATCATTCTTAAATATTACATAATAGAGGATTACATCTTTCAATTGCTCAAGCAATAAGACAATTATTAAACGAATAAAGAGTTTAATGCGAATACGTGTAACGACTTCACTTTCACGATTAAAAACTAATCGAACTCCGCAATGCAATTTCCTTGTAAAATCCATGTGCTTCATGATTTGCTGAATCGGTACTAAGACTAAGAATAATGATCGCACGTAGCGAATAAGAGAAAATTAGTGCAATTATTCGGATTACTTTACAGAATTAGGAAATTGAATGATTGGTTTATCGAGCATTGGTCTGTTCAATTTTGTGGGACTAAATGAGGAATTTTTTCAAAGCAGTCTATGCAAAATCGTATAAATTTCAACAAAAATGTGATTATTATGATATTTCTTGAATAAATCACATTATAATAAGTTTGTTAGTGAAAATAGATTTATACGATGGATAATGTTAAATAACGTTAGAAAAATGTAAATGTAAAATTATCTTTCTCTAAAGATATTAGACGAAAAGTAAATGTTTCAATTATGCTAATGATTGTTGATTTTACATAAAGAAGGAAAATTTTCATTGACAATGAAGCATAAATGACAGATTCTCTTGTTAGTTTATTGCATCATAAATTGCTTTGGATATAATGATTCTAGTCAGAACTTAAGAAAGAAAAGTTACTGACATGCTGACAGCTCAGACTGAGTAATTTGACAGGTTAAGATCCTGAAAAGTAGACATTACTTCTTAATATTGTGAAAAGAATCTTTTAGTTAAATCTTATATTAAAAACTGTAATTTGTCATCATTTGTTAAAAATTTTCAGATGCACTTTGAATTCTTGAAATTTGAAAGAAATGTAAAAATAGAAACTAGTACACTAAGAGATATTGCATTAATAGAAATCAGCAATGCTAAACATGGGACATGTTCTTCATTCCAAAGAGATCTTTAGTCACTAGAAAATTTCGAAATTGTCTATTGAACATATTGACTAAATCAGTCGATTCGTGGCAAGCATTCAAAATCAAAAACGATTGCTGTCTTCACTTTATAACAAATAAATAGTTCCCATTTATATTCCAATTCACGTCAACCTCCTAGTTTTCTTAAAATTTACTTAAATTTTATTTAAATATGGAAAATTTAAATAGGAAAATTATTTAAGAAAATTGAAGTAATATAATAATAAAAGTGAGAATATCTAGAAATGTTTTCACCTCGGGATTTTTACAGCTTTAGTCTTCTTGTAGTCCGAATTATGTACAAGTTCTGTCTACCCATTACGTTGGTTTCCGGCAGGATAGTTCAATGAAAATGAATTTAAATTTATTTGAGTTCATTCAGTAAAAATTAAGATTACTTTAATTTGACATTTAATTTAGCGTTATAAAGCATTCAAATTTATGTCTTTTGCAATTTACGGGAATTGTGTCTAAAATGTACACCTTAGCATTAATCAGTTTGATATTTTCAGGAATTAAATGATTTCTAGAAAACGAGTCTGATAAACGGTACTTTGACATTTTTTCTACGATGTCCAAAGATTACAAGTGGGGTATGATACATTTGAATAAACTAAAAAATGCACAGAAAAAAGGTCTGCATTTTGACCGTTGTTACCGTTATTTTACAGCACTACACTGAATTAAAAAGATTATCTAATTTGTTCACAGTTTTAATGTAAAATTAGAATTAAAATTTCAAATTATTTAAAATTATTTCACTTTCAAATTATTTAAAATTATTCCACTTTCAAATTATTTAAAATTATTTCACTTTCAAATTATTTAAAATTATTTCATTTTCAAATTATTTAAAATTATTTTACTTTCAAACTATTTCAATACTTTCAAATTATTTAAAAATAGCTTGACAACTATGAATTATTCACTTTAAAAGTAATTATTTCTTACAAAAATAAATATTTAAATATGACGTAGAATTTAGGATAATATTTCTATTTGGGGGAAGACAGATGGCGCAAAATCCCTTTGGACTGACCGTTTTATACTCACATGACCATTTTATCCGAGTCGCTATTTTATTATATTTATTTTATTTTCAATTAATAAGGTCACAATTATAAATTGTTATAAAGCTTAACCGAAAGTTTAGAGAACGAACTACAATATACCAAAAACAATGGCAACATTAATGTATGGTAAAGCATTCAATAATGTAATTCAATTTTGAAGTAACACTTTATCATAAAGTAAGTGAAATCTATAATCACATTTTATTATGTCAATTTACATATTTATTGTTCAAAATCATTTGTCATCGGTGTGTATTTCATTTCACAATTTGAAGATGATGGTATATAGTAATTTTGCTTTACAATTCACAATTCACAAAATTCATTTCACAATATTTTCGTACAAAAAACTGAAGTTTATTTCTTTTAATCAGTTAATTATTAAAGATTGGCCGTTTTGGCAGAGTGACCATTTTAGACACAATTCCCCTACATACAAGTTACCATATTAATGAACCTAGGACTGACACAAGAAATTCATTTCCGTACCATTTATATATAATTTGAACGAAACTTTGTTTCCCTTTCATCAATATAATAAATAATCTCAGAAAAGTTTTGTCTTCAAACGACTCGTCGGTGCATAAGCAAATATTTATCATATTCAAGCAACCGATTTCTTTACATTCCCAAAGTACCTTACTTTCAAATAAATTCAAATAAACGGAAAACTTATAAATTTTTCTGAGAGTATTATAATCTTCTTCCTCTTTCTTAAATGAAACATACCATTTTCATTTAAATAAAAATGTGGTTATACTAAAAAATCGACATCGGTCTCCACGTTTTATAAAACCATAGCACCAATGTTATCAAGTGTTACCACTACTACCATCTTCATTTTTCTCTTCTACAAAAATCAACAAAAAGCGACACAAAAGCTCGCATGATTCCATGGCACCTCTATCAATGTTTCTTCCACTGTGTAAGCAAAAAAGGATCATGAGCGACTGAAATAAAAGCACAATCATCTAGTGTTCGTGCTTCATCTGCATTTGACCTTCATCGACCTCGAACCATCTATTCAGTCAACTTCAGTACTCCAAGAAAGAAAAAGTGATGAGCTATTGTTTTCTAGATAGTCGAACAAAAGGTCAACATGATCACGACTGAACTCTTCCGCATCTTTGGGCCTATTTTCCTGCGGGGAGCACTTAGGGGTGGAGGAGCTGCGGGTGGAGGAGATGGAACAACAGTGACTGTGTCATCTCTATTCGATGATGATTTCGATGACGATACAAAAAATTCTGGTGTGAGCCAAGGCGGCTCCAGAGTTTCAATTGACTTGCCAACATTTCCACCTGATGAAGATGAATCCGGGGATTTAAATTCCCCAACGAAAGCATCAGAAACCACAATTGACAATTTTATTACCAGTACACAAAGTTCAGTTTAATTCCGAATATGTTTAGGAACATCAGGAGCTTACGTACACTTTCAAAACTACATCATTTCATTCATCTTACATTTTTTGATCCAAACATTTTTCCAGTCATGTATCCAAAAAAATTTTGCTCATTCAACGAAATCGTTTGGTTCACTGCGTTTGGTTGATTTAAAAAAAAATTGCTTAACTAAGCAAAGTGAATGAAGAAAACATTTTGTTGATTGAGCCAAATGTCACCGATTCGTTTGAATCAATTCTCTTTTAATAGTGGTTGTCTCTTAGGTAAATTTTTGCAGAAAAAATGTTCCCATCTGTCTCATAATTTCCCGGAGGAAAATTCTACTAGAGAAAGAAATGTCTCTTCGTCAAAATGCTTTTCTCTTGGAAGATTTCCTTTGGGGGGAAAAATTCCTTTTCGTTCATCTTCTTTTTTCTTCTTCTCTTGATCATAACCAAGACTAAAATCTTGGTCCTCAGGAAATCCGCACATTCAGGACTGCTGCGGAGTATTTTTCTTGAAATCCATATCCAATGGACTTTTCTCTCTTCTCTTTTCTTCTATTTTCATCCATTTTTGTAATGATTTAAGAACCTAATACCTCTTATAGAAAAAAGTACATAATCGAGCCAAAGTGTATAACGACAGGATTCATAGTGACAATAATAAATAACGATCACTTTCAGTAGATTATAATGACACTGCGAGAGCAATCAGCTTTCTCGCGCAACACACAAATTTTATTTTAGATGTACATTCTCGATATTGTAAGTATATGATTATAAGAAAAGGCAGTTCTGCGCCAATAAATATTTATGTTCTTATTTGTGAGTAGTGATTATTCCTTGTCACTTATTCCTTCGAAGAACAACGACGATTTAGAGAATTGTGCAACAATTCTGGATCCTGGGATTTTCCAAGCTTTTGGAGAGGATCTTCGTGAGGGACATTCATCTCAAGAAGGAGAAACTGGTCCAGGATGGCTCTCTTTAGGGGAAATGTGATTGGTTGTTATTTTTAATCGTTTCGCTTATCAATTCTTGCTATTGTCTTCCACTTTTTGTTCTTATTTCGTTCCTTTTCTTGTTGTATTGAAATGGACCATTGAAAAATTTCTCGAAACTTGTAGAAAAATTGAACAAATTTTGTGGGATATTTGAATTAAAGATAGGTAAATAAGAACGAGATATGAAAAAGAAACTCAATCATTCACAGAAGCTTGGGAGAAAGTCAATAAATTGGTACACTGAGAAATACATTGGAATGTTAGATGCTTGTGTCGAGATCTTTTTGAAAAGAAGCTAGATAAAGAGATATAATTGTAATATAATGACATTCATTAATTACCTCAATGCTTTGTAAAGTCAATTCAAAATGTTGACTTTTTTTTACTCAGCACACACCACTTTCTCCTTAATGAAAAATACGTTGAATGATTCATCTGTGAACACAGAAAAATAAAATAATTAATAAACAATATAATGTGATATCAAGAAATAAATTTATTTTTTGTAGGATTTCTAATTTTGAATGTTCAAATATGAGTCCCACAACATTCTATTTCATCTACAAGTTCCTGAAATACAGAATTAGGTTCTTTTCAATACGGCACTATAAAATTATTTTCTACCCTTTTCAACATCTTCTTCTTCGAAGTAAAACATCGTGAAAGTACTCGAGACGATACGCACGATGCATCCCTCTTTGATCAAATGGGACTCACATTTAATAAATATTAAAGCAATGTGATAATCCATCCACTCATCAACTGAACTTCGACAATTTTTATTTATTTTTAATTTCTATTGGGGTTTAATTGTTTACATTATGTAGACCAAAGTTCTAGAAGCACAATAATGAACATTACGAACTAATTATCCAATAACACTTTCGCTTGTCGATTTCAGGAAATCCACTAATCCTTCTGATGCAAAAGCAGTTTAATAAATCGTGTCTTATTTGCATGCGACTGAAACGAGTTGTAAGACATGATTTTAAAAAACAAAATCTATGCAATTCAAATAAAGAATTCGAAAAAATGCAAAGGAAGTACAATATACTATTTGGAATGTTCTATGTGTGTGTGTGCGTGTGTGTTTAACCGTTTATACAAGCCCGAAAACTGCGTTGGCTCGACCTTACCAAGCCCGATTTGGCGTTGTCAGACCCGGTAGCGGGTCTGGTAAGGATTCTTCGTGTATTCGGTCATATAAGACCTTATTCAGTGTGTTGATGAAATATCAGCTGGGCTTGATTTTGCGGCCAAAC